>VUQK01025615.1:0-11039 GCA_015106715.1 Bujurquina vittata
TGTTGGCATGCTATCAGCTTGTATTCACTTTAGTTCAATTTTATTTATATAGCACCTCAATGCTTTATATTGTAAGGTAATCACCCTACAATAACTACAGAGAAAACAATCAAAATGACCCCCTATGAGCAAGCACTTGGAGACAGTGGGAAGGAAAAACTCCCTTTTAACAGGAATAAGCCTCCAGCAGAACCAGGCTCAGGGAGGGGCAGTCATCTGCTGCGACTGGTTGGGGCTGAGGGGAGAGAGAGAGGACAAAAGAGAGGGAGAGAGTCTTTGCTTTAAGGATGAACTGAAGTGCCTTTCTGTGTTTATAAGTTTGCAAGGGTGCACTTGGTTCTGGGTAACCAATTTGTGCCATCAGAGGATGAATACAAGCCTCTGTGAAGACATATAGTGCAATACTTGTGCTACAAAGGCAAAAGCTGCACCTACATCTTCCAGGTGCACTCCAAGCACATTAGGAAATAGTCATAACTTGTCTGTGGTGTCCACAGCTTGCTGTCAGTGCTTCTTTGACTGTTAGTTAGCTATTAGTAATAAGACTGAATTCACTAACTGTCCTGATATAGGAACATGGGGCATTGCTGTTAAGTTTGGTGCAGCAAGAAACTAACCATGGGTTGGAAACTAACCATCAGCTTATCCAGATGACCTGAACCAGCTTTTTTGGCAAACTGTACAGGCTAATAATTCCTTATTGTACAGAAAGAATGTGGGCACAAAACTGCACATCTGCAGTAGACAAAGTTAAGCCAGTAAGTCTGTAAACTGTGATGGGTTTCTTGTTTGTCAGATGGCCTCTGCATGGACTTTTTAAAAGTCTTTCTTTTTGTTCTACCTTAAAGCTACATTCAGCTACTCTCTTATTCACAAATAGTCACGAGAGCAGAAAGTGCCACATATTTGATTTGGTAGATTTTTTATTTATTTTTTTTTACATTAGATGCCTTTCCTGACAAAAGGCCCACGGGAGTTGCGGCTCCTCATGGGACTGAAGCAGGGATCTATGTGTTATTACATGAATGTGTAAACCGTTACAGTATGGAGCCATTTCTTTGTGTTTTGACTCCAAGGATGAAGTGCTGCCAGCTGCCTAAGTAAGAGCACTTAGACTAGACTGAAGCAAGCAATGTATTCAGGGTGAAGAGGCACACTGTGGGGTCAGCTTTCCATAAAAGCAAATTATATCAGTGGAACTGTTTCAGCTACTGTACCTGGACTACTTCTTCCCTCTGCATTTTGTGAATTGTAGTGACATTAGCTAACCCAATGTTCTGCAGTGCCTGTGTGTCCTCTTACTGCTTGATTGTCTCACTGCTCGAGGTTCTTAATTCATCAGACTTCTCTTTGGTGATGCTTCCAAAACTCAGCAATTTACTCAGTAAGTAATAATGGCCAAAGCTAAAAAATATGACCCAAATAATTTAATAACAAATCACTGAGAACATGATAACTGAGAGCCGATAAAGCTAAAGAAAATACTGAACCCTCGATCCTGTCAGTGAGTGTTCTGTTATGTTTGCATCACTAACAGACGACCGAGATCAATACAGAAATTCTGGACTTGTAGAAACAAAATTAAGGCACCTTGACACTGGTGCACCTGGTGGACCAACACCTTCCTAAAAGTCTTTCCCCTGCCTTGTCATCCATCTGTATATTCATTTACAGATAGATGACTAAAAGGTAAGAATCAAGGAAGAAAATCTGTAGACATCATCTTTAAAAAAATCCCTCACAATCCAAATAAAATGCTTGGAAGTTACAGATCATATTTTGAATTAGTATGCAGTGTTTTTCTGTTTACAATAATGTGGACAAATGAAATGTTTCCAGCGTCTTCTAAAGTAACTGCAGCCATATGGAGTCAGTGTTATTTATGTTTGTAAATATGCATTGCTAAAATCAGCCAAAACCTATTGGTTGACTGATCAGGTTTGACAGAGAAAAACTGTCCAACTGGTTTACTGCTTAACTAAGAAAATCTCTATTTTTTTTTTGAATTGGGGTAGAGCAATATTTCCTGCCATAAATACCAGCAGCATACAAAAAGCTGCTGGCATAAAGCCTAAATAAAAAAAAACAATAATTCACTCTGAGTTGCTGCTGTCATGATTTGAAATGAAACATTTTATGAGATTCATCAGTGTGTAGACACAACTTTGGGAGATGACAATCCACAGGCCTCCTTTGGACGTTTGTTGACCATGGATACGCCGACCTAAGAGTTTGTGGTGGTGTGACTAGAACAGCATCGCCGGTGGCTGGTAAGACCAGTGCAGGAGTGGCAGTTTCTACTGCACAGAGTGCAGCTTGTCGTGGGGAAGTATTTGTGTATTTCCACTATTACTACTAATAAATGATACTATAGATCAGGGATCCTCAACTCCAGGCGTCGAGGTCTGGTGTCCTGCAGGTTTTAGATGTGTCTCTGCTTCAGCACACCTGAGTCAAATACAGAAGTCATTAGCAGGACTCTGGAGCTGAGGATCCCTGCTATAGATGAATACTAAAACTACTACCACCATAACAATAAAAAATCTCCAAAGGTTCCTTCTGGTGCTGCAATGTGAACTCTATTAGTAATAGTGTTAGTCGGAGGTTGTTTCTTAAAGCTGGTACTTGGAATATTTTAATTGCATTAGTGCTACTGAATCAACTACATGCATTTTTTTTCTTGCATTGTCAATTCAAATCAAATTTCATTTCTATAACACATTAAAACAACCTCAGTTGACCAAAGTGCCGTACAGATTATACAAAACATATACGTCAGTTACAAAATCAACAATAAATATATACTAAGACTCAAATAGAAAAAATAAATGAAAGCTGTTTGCATAATAAAACCAGGGGGACTCAGCTCAACTAGACTCATATGAGAGCCAATATAAATAAGTTTTTAGAAGTGATTTTAAAATGATTGACAGTCTGGACTGTTCTTATGAGAAAGGCTAAGTTATTCCAGAGGTGCCATCACCCCTGCTTTTCAGCCTGGATGTAGGCAGACTCAAAAGCAGTTGTTTCATAGACCTCAGGGCTCTGGTAGGAAGGGTTTCAAAGGTTCAGTTAAAAAACAAGGCGCCAAATCACTGAGACTCTTAAAAACAAGTACTAAGATTTTAAACTGGATTCTGAAATGGACGGGAGGCCGGTGTAAGGAGGCCAACATGGGTGTAATGTGATCATGCCGTTTCTTTCGTGTCAAAAGACGAGCTGCTGCACTTTGAACAGCTGATCACAGCCAACATATGAAGGACTACAAACAAGAGGTAAATGAGAGGTAAACAAACACTGTAAACAACAACTATTGCATCAGATTTCAGAAAACCTGTCCAGATTCTGAGGTATAGAAATTAAATAATTCCCACTTCATATGGCTCGTTCAGAACAATAAACTTAGCTAATTTTGTCCTGTAAATCCATATCTTATTATTTGGATAAATGTAGGAAGAATTAGATGACAGTGTGACATAAAATCCATTCTTCTTGGCCATCATTTCCTCAGGCTTCAGGGTCTAAACTGAATTATTAGTTCTGAACCCTCCTTTTATTGCTAATCAACAATATCCTTCTTGGAAATCCATGAATTAAAATGAGGAGCCCAACCAAACCACATGTGGCTCTTCAAGTTTAATTTAAAACGTTTGACCACCATAAATTCATGCTTATATGAACTGTTTTTCCAGTAACTGGCTGCCTGTTTGTAGCTGTGAGGAAAACTGTGTCAACTGCCAGCGGTCTTCCTAGGATTTTCTCTTTATACTTCCACCACAGTTAATTTATCTTTTATTTAGTTAACGTAATTTCACTCTGAAATAACAAAACCTTTTGCTTAATGAAATGCTGGAGCCAAAAAACCTGGCCCCGACACATCTAGCACAACATCAGGAAACAAATGAGCACAAGGATTTAATGCACCATAAAAGAGTTTAATCATTAATATCTAGTTCATGATGCAGAATTCAGAACACATTTATAGGGATTACGTTCACCAGTTAGTAGCACTACTGTTTACCCATAGCTTACTTTTTTTTGGTAATGATTTGACAGAAATTTATCCAAGAAGGAAAAACAAACAGGAAATTCAAATAATTCAATTGTATTTAAACAGCGCCAAATCGCAGCAACTGTCACCTCAAGGCAATATATAAGACTAAAGAAACAGTTTAATTTTTCTTCTAAGAATTAAACCTGCTTGAGTCTGTTTGTGAAATATTTCATCCGTTTTTAGATTCAGTGTTAAGAGGGCTGCAAAAATCTGTCACCTCAACAAGAAGCATTTAAAAACACATAAGACAAAACAATCTGTTAAAACTTTTATTTTAATAAAATATGACAAATAAATAATTAATTTAATAAAAAATATATATGTAAGAGGCTTATTTGACTGTCAGCTTCTTTGCTGGCTCCAATTTTATATTGTTAATCTTTATGAGGCACAAAGTGCTTTAAAGTATGTGTACAAAATACCTACTGACACAATTAGTCAGAAACTTGTAACCTACAACTTCAGAAAGTATTCAGACCCCTTTACTCACAACTGAATTTTAATGAATAAATGTTATTTTTGTAACTGTTTGACACCCAGTAATAAAATATAAGAACGTGAGACCACCTTCTTAGCATTTTTCCAAAACTATTAACTTTTGATATTTCTATATTATGTAAAGTGTGCACAAAAAATATTTTTCCAAACATTTAAGGACCAGACTGATGCCAAAGCACGTCAGTGTAGCAGAGTCATGAATATGGGGAGAAAACTGTAGGAGATGGATGTGGTGGCAGGGGATGGGTTGTTGTACTCTCAAGTCTGGTACAAAACAGTCCACTGCATATTGTATATATGGCTGGTTTGGATCCTGCTGAGTCTGTTGAGTCTTTCATATGATGGCTCTGATAAAATGAGCTTAATCTTTAATCTCTGCTATTGACACTCTTGCAGACTGTCATGTCCTTGACTGAATGTTATACTGCACTCAAGCCAACTTTAACAATCTTTAAATCTGACTAAAGCTCCCTGGAGTCACTCATCATCACTGACTTCAACCTTAACTTCAAGTGAGTCTTCAGCCTCATTTTCAGTACCTGCATCGACATTTCTGCCTGTTTTGGACCCTTCAGAGTTCAATAAGGGGCAAATGCGCTGGTGAGCTTGCATGCCATGTTTACGAGCAAATCTTTTGTGACAGAAATTGCAGCTGAATCTTTTCTCTCCCGTGTGTGTTCTCATGTGAACCTTCAGGTCTGAGTTACGACCAAATGCTTTACCACACTCAGAGCAGCTGAACGGTTTCTCTCCCGTATGTGCCATCAGATGAAGTTTCAGGCTCACGCTGTGTGTAAATTTCCTACCACAGTCTGAGCAGCTAAATGGTTTCTCTCCTGTATGAATCCTCAGATGTTTTTTAAGATTACCACTTTGACCAAAACTTCTCCCACACTCAGAGCAGCAGTAGGGTTTCTCTCCAGTGTGGGTCCTCAAGTGGTTTGTCAGCATCGTCTTGTCCTTAAAGCGTCGACCGCACTCAGAGCAGCTGAAGGGGCACTTTCCTGTGTGAGTCCTCAGGTGTCTGATGAGATTTCCATTGTGAATGTATCTTATCCCACATTCAGAGCAGTTGAACATCTTATCATTGTAACATGACATTTTAACAGCTCCTAAACTTGAATCTGAGTCCATGGATGGTTTGGATCCTCCACAGATTGCTGAAGCACAGACACGCTCATGTCTTTTCACGTGATGTTGCCAAGTAAACTTTTTGTGGCAGAAGCTGCAGCTAAACCGCTTCTCTCCAGTGTGGACTGCTATGTGATTCTTTAGATCTGCATGGCGGCTGAACGTTTTAATGCACTCAGTGCAACTGAAGGGTTTTTCTCCTGTGTGAGTCCTCAGGTGCTGTTTCAGATGTCGACGGCAGCCAAATCTTCTCCCGCACTCTGGGCAGCTGAAAGGTTTCTCTCCTGTGTGAGTCCTCAGGTGGATCGTCAGCGTAGCCTGGTCATGAAATCCTCGGCCACACTCAGAGCAACTGAATGGATATTCACCTGTGTGAGTCCTCAGGTGCTGCTTTAGACTGGCACTGTATGTAAATTTTTTGCTACACTCTGAGCAACTGAATGGTTTCTCATAATTCTTACATTTTTCCACTGCGTCTGAGTTACTGGCAGGTCTGCAGTCCAGTGAGGGGACAACACACCGATGTTCCTTCATATTGTGTTTCCGTGTGAACTGTTCGAGACAGAAGCTGCAGCTGAATCTTTTCTCTCCAGTGTGGGTTAACATGTGGGCCTTCAGGTTCTTCTTTCGACTAAAGGCTTTTCTGCATTCAGAGCAGCTGAAGGGTTTCTCTTCTGTGTGAGTCCTCACGTGGTTAGTCAGAGACATCTTGTCATTAAAGCTTCGGCCACATTCAGAGCAACTGAGTGGGTACTCTCCTGTGTGACTCCTGAGGTGTTGTATCAGACTTGCGGTGTATTTGAATTTTTTTCCACACGTGGAGCAACCGAATGGTTTCTCAATATTATTACATACCTTTTTAACAGTTCCTAAATCTGGGTCTTCACAGTCCTCTCCCCCCATGGAGTCTGTGTTTGCCTCAGTCTGGCTGTACTTAAACTGTAAGGACATAGGTTTTTCTTCATCCTCTTCCCTCTTAAGACGGACAGGTCTAAATGTGAACTTAGTGATATTGGCTTCCTCCTGTTCCTCTTTAATGCCTGGGTTATTGTGGTCCTCTTGGTCCCTTTTAAGCTCCCAATCTTTCCATTCCTCTTTAACACCTGGACCCTCCAGTTCATCTTTAATGCCTGAACCCTCCTGGTCCAGACCGAAGCTCCCCTTCTGCTGCACCTCGTCACCAACAATCACTTTTTGGACACCCAGAGGTAAATCTGAAACAGAGACATACATTAATACTGAGATTACCTGATGTCACTGAAACCCTTTAAAGATGGGGTTATTGTAGTTTTCCTTTTAACAACAATCATCTCTTTATTCTATCTTATGCTTTCTCTCTTTTCCTAACATATAAATTATTTTATTAAAATGTTCTAAGGAGCAGCAACAGTCTACCAAAATCATATTCTCCATACAAATACCTCTAGACCCCAAACTTTAAAAACTTATATCCAGTCTAAAATAACATTAGAAGACATTATGAGAAAACAAATGTTTAGAATTGCTTCTGTATCACAGAAAAGTGTTGGTAGGCCAAACATGGGTAAAGAGCCTTTCTAAGAAATAAATACATATGCACTAGTACATATGAAGAGTTCAGATGCAAAACATCGCGAGGGAGGGAGGGATGGATGGAGGGAGGGATGGATGGAGGGAGGGAGGGAGGGAGGGATGGAATGGATGGATGGATGGAGGGATGGAGGGATGGAGGGATGGATGGATGTATGGATGGATGCTTTATTGAGAAATACAATATACAGTAACTAAACATAACATCAAGTGAGAGTGCCAACGATGAGTACTAAACTATACATATCCATATCAAAATGAAATAGATAAAAATATAAAAACGTAGGTAATGAAGAGTTATATTATCATGTACAAGAGGGTAGTGCAAACCGCATTGATAAATAATATAATATGTAGTATATACACTATAAATCAGAGTATGTACAAAAAGAATCCAGAGAGAGCAGCAAGAGGATATAATACAAATTTAATGAAAACTTTTTTTAAAGAGTGGGACACGCTGTATGTAACTGTGAACCTACATACAGCGTGTTTAAGTTCACAGTTACGTATTTGCTATACGTGCCACAGAGGATTGTGGGTCAGAAAAACAAAAATGACTCTTTCTGCAACAAACATGGAAGGAAGGAAATTTTAAAGCTGAGTTTAACACAATGTTCAGTGGACACAGATCTTGACACAAACTCTCTGATCGGTTCTCTTTAAATCACGGACATGTTTCGCTGCAGCTGTCACAGAGCACATGATAATGCAGATGATGATGTTAGCTTAGCAACATCAGGATCGCGGTGAGCCTGTTTCCAGCAGCAGGGACTAAACCAACCTTCTGTTGTCGGATCCATTTTCGCTGTTAAATCCACATCCGGCGTTTCACGATGTCGGTCCACCTGTGATCTGTCCTCGAACTCTGGGGGACTTTCTGGATCCAGCTGCGACTCAATCCGCTGCTGGAAGTTCACTACGTCAAGCGTGCTAAAGTATCAGCTGCTACTTCCGGAATGTGTTTCAAAAATAAAACTCATAACCATAAAGTCAGATAATACAATTTAAATTTCCAGAGTTACATAGAAAGTCCTCAAACGAGAAACTGAAGTACATTTAACTTAAGTACTTTGAAGCACCATTTTGACTTATCCAGGTAACTTCATGGTTAACCCTGAGTTTTTTCCACTATGAAGGTGGTTCACTTCTTACCGGTTTAGATTGCCATGGTAACGTACGCCGCAAAAATAACCAGCACCAGAGCAGGTTATGTTCCCGACTGGAGATCAACAGGTATGAACTCACCTACTGACCAATCACGTGTCCAGAAAATAACGTCACCATTCCTTCAAGATCCTTTGGACCTCCCAAATAAGCATCAGCAATAAATACAGATAATTAGATGCAAATTTATTTCTTGATTT
Organism: Bujurquina vittata; assembly: GCA_015106715.1. Lineage (NCBI taxonomy): Eukaryota > Metazoa > Chordata > Actinopteri > Cichliformes > Cichlidae > Bujurquina > Bujurquina vittata. The sequence continues at coordinate 8,620 of VUQK01025615.1, forward strand.
TGTTGTTTTGTTTTTACAGTGTATCACAAAAGTGAGTACACCACACACAAATGATTGACACTTCAGGAACTTTCACTAAGGGGTGTACTCACTTTTGTTGCCGCTGGTTTAAACATTAATGGCTGTATATTGAGTTATTTTGAGGGAAGAATAAATTAATAAGTTATATAAGATACCCACACTACTTTTCATTGTGTCAAAGTGTAATTTTGTCAGTGTTTTCCCATGAAAAGATACTTCAGATACTTCAGATGAAAAGATACTTCAGCTTTTCGTTCCTTAACTTGATTCAACCTTCAATCATCAAAGAAAACCTTGTTGAAAACAGCAGAATTTTAGCTGCACCAGATTAATCCCATTTACATGACAGAAAACACTAAAAAGAAAAACATGTCCATCCTGAGGAGCTGCAGATGATCAGTGATTAGCTTCAGTGTGGCCTGATTTGGGTCATCTGAATTATTGTGTGCCAGTGGAAGGTTTATTCTTGAAACTGATATATATATATTAGTCTATATTATTAGATATATTAGGTTCACCTCTCACCTCTTCTTTAAGTTTCTTAAAGATGTTTCACCTCATCCGAAAGGCTTCTTCAGTTCTCAAACCAAATGGTGGAGAGACACGGGATGGGTTGAAAGAGGAGTCAAAAAAGGCATTTATGTCCACTGTGAACAACTATCATTGAGCAGATTACATCACCAACTTTTCCCCGCTTACAATGCTGTCCTGAGCTCCCTCCCCAGGCGCCTCAACCCCCATTCACACCTTTGTTCAGATGACCTCAATAGATCACTTGACAGTCCCAAAACCACTGATTGTCATGACCCATGCCTCCTTTCACACCTTTCAGAACTATAGCGGAGTACGAGGAGGAGCTGAGGAGACTGCTGGACGCTCTTTTCAAGCCGCAGCTGCCGCTGAGCCCAGCAGGTCGGTTCATCTCCTGCGCTTCAGGCGTGTTGTGTCTTTTCAAGCTGAGGGTTTGTTAGTTCGTGTGCTCACAAGAGAAAATATGCCAGCCACTTGCAGTGCCTTTTCAAGCACTCACAATATTAGGAGACAGTTTCAGTGAGACATGTTGAGGGTTACCACACGGAGGTGGACCATGTGGGAAAAACAACTGGAATAAATAATAACACACAGTTTACATGTTTGAGGTTGGATGGATGGAGCTTGTAAAGAACAACTGTACATAATTTACATGCGGGTATTAATGGAAAATATAGTTTTTAAAAGTCTTTGTGTACTTTATGTGTTACAGAGCTGTTGAGGTTCAGCAGAATGCACACATACACGAGCACTTCTGTTTTTGAGGCCCACATTTCTTGTGGATCCCTTTCTGAACTACAATTTAAAATGAGTTTAAAACGCAGTTCCACAAAATCTACTGAATGAGATCTGAGGTTCCGCTAGAGGGAGCTGTGAGGTTAAATTTCAGCTGCATCGTTGGGGCCATGGACACAAAGGTAGAGGCCGCACTGTGCGCTGCATTGTGTGTCAGCGTCAGATGAACACACAGGTGCATCACCCTGGAGCTTCGTGGTGGTGTTCAGATTGTTTTACAGTTGAAACTGGATCATGTGGGCTTACCTTTCACAGGTAAGAGTGAACAATGATTTTTTTAAATTGTATTTGGCAATTGCAGCATTTTGCAAACATAATTTGTAGACGTTGCAGATAATATTGTGTAGTCCCGCGGTGAACCCAGCCTCCAAAGAATGAAAATCTTACTTGCCTACATTGCCCTGCACTAACTACTCTGATTCAAATAAAGACCTAAATATCTTCCAACCCTTCTGTTCGCCCGCTCATGAGTCTATTTGTGCATTTGTGCTTCTCGGCCCCTTGTTTTTTTTAATGATAGTATCAGTAATAACAATAATAATGTAATTTAATAAGCACTTTACAAAAGTTGGAAATATCTCTTTTTTTGTTTTACTTTTTAATCATAAATTCTTATTCTGTCCAGTAAAACATCAAGCTCTAATTTTAGTATACAGTTTGATTGCAAAAAGAAAATGAAGCAGATCACTGTCTGTTGCAGTGTCTTATTTTAATTTCTAAACTTTGTTCATTTTTCGTGTTAAAGATTGCCATTAATGATTGATAAGAATCACTGAATATATAAATTTTTGCTTTTTTAAATTCAGAAACCTACAGATGTTATATCTATATGTCAGGATCTGGTTATTGTAGACATTCCTCTGGGCCTTGCTGGGGCCTTGGGCACTGGTGGAGACCTTCCTGCATGCTTCTGGTAGTCTTGGCTGATGGTTGTGGCCATAAAACGTACTTACAGCACTTTCAGAAACACAGCTACTGTAACAAAATGTATTCCATTCTACTGGGATGGATTTGGGGGGGGGGGGGGCGGGGGGGGGGAAAGAAGAAGGGGGGTTTCGGGGGCCCCAGCTCTG
>VUQK01025626.1:15471-33390 GCA_015106715.1 Bujurquina vittata
TTTTTTCTTTTTTTTTTTTTTTCATATTTTTTCTCTTTTCTTTTTTTTCCTTTTTTTTAAATGTTTTTGTTTTTTTTTTTTTTTTTTTTAAAAAGAGGTGGGTGGGGGGCCAACCTAAAGGTTACAAAGTGGAGCTGAACATGGGATGCAAAACAACAGAAAAAAGCTTGCACAGGTTGGCACTCTTGATACTTGAGAAACGCTGAGAGGCATTTTATTTGTATTTGTTTTCACACTCTTCGAGCAATGTGTCTTACTCTAAATCGTCCTCTGCTCCCGGCAGAGACACGAGGCCAAAGCCGGACCGCCAACCGAGCATGAGGGACCAAATACAAGAAACCTTGATCCAGAAAAGCTTAGCCATCAGCTGGCTTGAAGGGTGTCACAGGCCTCCAGCACCATGTGCTGAAGTGATAATCTGTGATTTTTTTTTTTACATTTTTCTGGCAACATGTTGGTGCTAAATGATCACCTCTGTGGTGTTTTGCACTGGTGTGCCCACCAATCACTTCAGTCCAGTGTCACAGTTACTCTGACATCGTTGGACTGACAGCAGCTGATGACGCTCCACTCTGATATGTAAAGAGACTATAAATAACAGACTGACAGTTATATATTGAGACATTTCTGACTAAGTTATGCAAATGAATCAAACTGGTGCAAAGCATGTTCGCAGAGCGTGTAACCCAAGTTATTTTTTTAGAACTACATTTGACAAATGTCCTCTTCATGTACCACATGTGGGCGATCAATGCAGGCACTGAGCTGATAATGCCAAACTACAGCGCTGTGTAAAAGTCTTGAGCCACCCCTCATTTCTTTATATTTTGCTTCCAAGGAGCCAGACTTTCTTTTAACGTTTTAAGGCCAAGTCATTATCAGTGATGACCCCCAACCCTAACCTTGAACCCTGCTCTAACCTTACGAGCCAAGCAAAATTTACTTTTTTGGAAAAAAAAAAAAGTAACCTGTTTTTTGTTTCACTTACTGCCAAGACTTGGAAGAAAAGCATTTAAAAGAACAATGGCATAATGTAACAGTATAGTGTTAGGATCATTGCTGATGACAAGGACCTCAACAATGCGCTTCCTCAGGTCCCCATCATCACACCTGCCAGGGTGGTGGAAACAAGCTTCCATAGTTCTGTGATCTGGCTTTGTGGGTGACAGTGGATGAGTATATTTGGATCCGATAATGTTCTCTGTACAGTAACTGATGGGTGGTAGTTTCACAGCAGCAAGGCCGTTAGCAACTTTATCTCACAGTAAGAAGGCTCTTAGTCGACCTCAAGGTTTAATCTGCAAGTTCAGCCCTTTTTCTGGTTTCCCCCCCACAGTCCAAAGAAATGCACATTTATGTATTAGGTCTGTATGCACCCTACAGGTAGGCAAACCCCAACTAAACTTTGCACAATCACACACACACAGCGGTCATTTACATCTATGTGTTTTTCAAAAACACAGAGGTTTGTTTTGTTTTAACACTTTGGCATGAAGAGTCTCCTCCATTCAATCAGTGTTTTCTACTGATGCACTACTGGAGCAAGTACTGAATCCTTCTGAGTCTAGCCAGGGTGGATGCTATGTGCCCAGTTCTGCAATTTATTCAAAGCGAACCACTGCTGCTGCTTCCAGAGAAACAGCAGATTCATTACCGCCTCGTGCCCGAGGGCTTTTCCCCGTTAAATACCGAGAAAACTGCAATCCCCTTATCAGTGTTTACAGCGACAGCAAATATAAAGAAAAAGTGAAAATGACTTTAATTTATATTCAAATGCCACATATTTTACTCGAAGTCTTCCTTTTACGCGTGGCCAGGCTGGCTCACAGACAATGCATTTACAGTAAAACACGAGTGATCCAAAGCACCACCTTGGGAACTCTGCAGTCTTTGAGAATGATCCTCTGAGGTCTATATTTAGACACGAGAAACCCCTGAGGCAGAGGTTTGTTTTGTTCAACAGGGAATACAGTTAAACTACACCATGATGAAAGCGTGTCACACACACACACACACACACACACGCAGCATGGCACCCACAGCGATAAAAGATCATAACTGACGATTCAGCATCAGAAGAGAAGCAGCATGCTGACAACACTGGCAGTATAATACTTTTAGAAAACAGAAATATGTTGACATTTCTTATTAATGCCTGTATGCGCTTGCAGCTGATGTATGAAGCAAGTCCTTGGCAAACAAGCCTTTGATAACGCTCATTCCTGTGTAACCACCATAAGTTTACTGTGGTCGAAATGTTCCAATGAAAAATACCCTTGTGGTGCTTTTTTGGACGCCTCGTACAAACAGACAGAAAGCGAAGCGTAATCTGTCATGTGAAGCTGCTCATTGTGCAAAGCCTCGTGTTTCTGCTTTACATCATCCTTGTTTACTGCTTCAGCTTGTTCTAAATAGGCTCTAACCTCTGCTCACTGTGAAGCAGGCTGTTTAACTGAACCCGACGTCAACCACCACTACTTTTGTATTTTCATTTTTGAGGTGCTAGTAATGCTCATCAAAGGGTTTGTTCAAAAGCACCGCGGTTTACTGGCAATAAATTTGAGAGAGAAGAATGGGGGAAAAAAACCCACCACCTGGTGTGTTACAGAAAATACAATATGTGCGGCTGGTTTGACACGTCATAGAAACTTACACAACAATCTGCAGTCAGGCCCAAGTTTTTGGACAGTGGTACTTTTTTTAATTACTCTTCCTCTGTACAGCACCACAGTGCATTTTAAAACAAGCAATTAAGATGTGAGTTAAGTGCAGACTTTTATATTTTAAAGACATATTGCATTAATGATTTTCAAAATACATGCATTTTTAAAGTCAGTCCTCTAATTTTCATAAGCATTTAAGTATATAATTTTAAATATGAGTTGTTTTAATATTGGGATAAAAGTCCTTTGCACTCAGTGACTGCCTGACGTCTAGAACCAGAGGACCACACCAACTGCCATCTTTCCTCCCTTGAGATGTTCTGCCAGCCCTTTATTACAACCACTTCCAGTTGTTGCTTGTTTGTGCGTCTCTCTGCCTTTATCTTAGTCTTCAGTAACTGAAGAACATGCTCTAGGTTACGTCTGCAGTCCAGCTGAAGGGTGTTGCAGCTATGTTTTTCAGTTGTTAACTCGGATATGTTTTACAGACCAGATGCGCAGCATGAAGTGACTGACTGCGACTGGCAAAATCATCTTGTGTTTTAAACTTGTGAATGCAGTGTTTGCAAACGGAGTATAAAAATTCAAATGACCAACAAATCCTGTAGCCAGAGATGCAGGGCTGAAGCCATAGACTGAGATTTGTTAGTGAGGTCCCATCACAATCTTGATAGTTTTAAAGCAGATGTGATGAGCAATAGGGGGATCTGATAGAGAAGCCAGGTGACAAAGCACACTCATGGTGTATAGCCTTCTCAGTCACAAGCTAGACCCACCCTAGACCCACCCTGTTTCATCACTTCTACACTTTAAATGGGGATGTCATCTTGTATTCAGTAAGAATTAAAGCCAGTGATTGTTTAATAGCAGCATGAAATGTGGCTGTTGGTAGAGCAGGCCACCTACTATTTGGAAGGTTGGTGATTTGATCCCTGGCTGCTCCAGTCTGCATGCCAGCGTATCATTGGCTAAGTTACTGAAGTACTTGTATAAATAGGTGTAAAAGAGACATGTTGTATAAAGTTCTTTGAGAGCTCGAGCAGAAAAGCACTATGTAAGAACCAGCACGTTTAAGCGTTTCCTGCAGCATTTAGTCCCCACAGACTTTTCAGAAATCTGGGAAATCCATATTTCCGTATGTCTACAGAATTTGCCTGAAAAAAAACAAAACAAAAACAACCTTTCACGTACGACCGCAATAGATCGCTTCATTTTAAGATGTAGGTACTGGTCGTAAAAACGTGCCTGCACAAACGACCTATGAGGTCATTTTTTAACGAAGGACAGGCTCAGACTTCTATATAACCAGACCAGTAATCATCGGAGTTGCTCATGGCTGGTTATTAGGAAAAAATGTGAGTTTAGGCTGCTTATGTATTTGCTTCACTTTTCCAACCACCTGTTATATCTTCCGTAATGCAGCCTATAAGTGTTGCTGATAGGCCATGACCCTGCAATGGCAGCAAGTCTCACTTCCACATGGGGTTGATTTAAACATGTTACAATTAGAGTAGCTGCAGTTTAAAAGTTACATTTCATATAACAGCAGGTTCAAAGTTTTTACCAAAGTTTGCTTTATTAGCAGTATCTGCACCCTTCTGCCTGTTTGTAGCGCATTTTAACAACTGGATACCCGACAACAAGAAGGACCACTTGAGTCCAAAAGAAATTCTTCCTTTACGCATCCCTCTGCACAGATGCAATAGTGCACGTAAGAGGATGCCCAAAAAATTGGTTTGGTTGAGTAACATGCTCGACTCTGCTTGTCATTTTTATTATTTTTTTCATATTTCATGTGGGCTGTGGTGAGTTTGACAGTTAACATCAAGCTGAGGTAGAAAAGTTACAGCAGAACTGTGAATGGAAATGTTTTTGGTAGACAGCCATTCAAAGACAGCCTGTTTCTTCAGCATCTGTTGCCAGCTTCACGGATGCTGGAGCCTCCAGCCTCGGGCTAAATCCTGCTTTAAAGACGACAGCTCGTCAAGATGAGTGGCAGGTGTTGAGGTATGAACTTGGCCAACTGTGTATGAGGAGGAGGGCGGAGCTGACAATACACTTCCTACCTCAAGGCATAAAGTTACATCTGGTAGCCGGGTGTTACCGTGATCATTTAAGAGGTTTTCACTGCAAGGGCCCAGAGGGTGAAGTTTGCACAGCACCAATCATGTTTTCATACACCGTGTAGGGTTGTCAGATCACTATTACTCATTAGGTTGGGTTTTTTTTTCTAACATTGCAGAGAGAATTTGTCTCAAGGAGCTCGTGGTACAGAATCAGCCCCTGCTTTACAACGAAGGAAAAATTACAAAGCGCTCTGACCTATTTCAGACACCGAGGGCTTCGTGCACTTATTTATGACCACTTCCTGGGTGCAGCTGAGAGGAGGGGTGGTGAGCGTGGGGTGCCACTGTGGCTCTATCACTTTATTAACAAAGGGAGGACACACAGCACAGCAGCACATTCATCATCTAACCAGCGGCCGGCCCTGTGGATAAGACAATACACATCGCTTTTGAGCTCACATTTGCTCATGGTGCTGCAGGTGTGTGTGTAGCTGATGGTGTTAGATCCCTGCGTAGTTGAGGTAAGTGATGGCGACATCCCACAGATCCTCTCCAGACAGCTGGGAAAACTCTAATGAGCCTGTGAACCTGCTGAGAAGTGTGTGTGTGCACGTGTGTGTGTGGGAGAGAGCCTGTGGATGTGCGAGGATGTGGTGAGCATGCGTGTGTGTGTGTGTGTGTGTGTGTGTGTGTGTGTGTGTGTGTGTTTGGGTTTACTGGGATGTGTAGACAGTCCTGTGTTTTCAACTCTGTAATTCTTATCCCAAGACTGAATAAAAATAGAACCCTTTCAGAGTGATACATCTCTTATGGTTTGAAAAAACAGCTCATTGTATTCCCCAAATACAAAATGAAATCAACTTTATCTGAATCGCGGCATCATCTGTCTTCCTTTATAGCACAGCATCCTGCCTGCTTCCCATCAAAGCATAAAAAATACAGTCGGTGATAAACAGTATTCTGTCCGGCAGTTTATTGTTAATTCAGAGTGAATGTGTGTGTGTGTGTGTGTGTGTGTGTGTGTGTGTGTGTGTGTGTGTACGTGGCTTTAGCTGTGTTCCACTCATGACAGCCGCCCAGCAGGAGGGAAACACACACTCCATCTTGTGACCTTCGCGGGTGTTAACGTCGTTGCCATGGCAGCACTGCTTGATGCTTTCTGACAGCTCTGATTCGCCCTTGACAGGAATACGGCTACAGGCCTCGCATCTCTCTGCGTCCTTGTCTCGTCTACAGTATATAAACCTGTCATTTTTCGCACATACTCGTGTATCCATATGCTCACACACATGCACTTAAATTACATTTTAAGTGCACGAGCTTCACGGCTGCGAGGCCCCCTGCTGGCCCTTTAGAGCTCGAGACGAAAGTGAGACGAGGCTGTTTGAGGAACAGAGACTTTCACGGAGAGCCCAACATAGTCCATCCATCCTCCCTCTGTTTTCTCTCCTCAGTTGATCCCCCCTCTTCCCCCATGACTCTTTGGCTTGAGCTGGTTCACAGGCTAAAAGTTCAGTTAGGGTTGGATGCAGTCGTAGGATAGATGCAACTTCAAATCCCAGCCACTGGTGTAGTGAGTCATGGGGAAATATTTCACTATATAATAGATGGCGGTGTAGTGAGATAACCTGATATATCTGATGATGGTGCAAACATACACACACACACACGCACGCACGCACACACACACACACACACACACACACACACACACACACACACACACACACTACTTCCACTATTCTCCCTGCTCTTTATCTCTGTCTGGGCTGCACCGGGACCCTGTGTGCACCTCTTTGACGTTGACAAAGCACTATGGGTGTTTTTGGCAGTCATCCTCCCCTCAGCTACCTGCTCACCACTTCATCAAAACCACAGGCACCAAAATGGCGAGGGATCCATCAACTTCCCACGCTGAGAGATGATGTCATCAGCGAGGGACATCTCCTGGGGGACCATTGCTGATGGCTGAAAGGAGGTGAAAACAAACCATGATAGTGCAACTACTGCTAGATTTAAAAATGTCCTTTCTTATTTCCCTTTATGGATTTAAGTGTGAAGGTTTTTCAAATCCCATGTTTATGTGCAAAAAATTTCATATAAACATTTGCCCGCTTACTTCAGATAGATTAAAAAAAAACATACCAATGGGAAAGCATAAACTTTAGAAGAAAAACAACTCAAAAGCCATAATTACACATCAACATGCATACAAGTGAATGCACAGACACAAAAAAAATGCACTGCAAATCTGGAGACATCTGGAGAATCTCTAAAGACAAAACAATAGCAAACAAACCCCCAAAGGTGTTGCAAATTTGATGCAAGTCAGATTCAAATGGGGAGAAAAAAGAACTACATGCATGGATGACACTAAAAGTAAATATGTTAATTTGAAATATATTTGTTGCTGTAGGGATCCACTGATTCCATAGCAATGGTCAGCCCAATCCTAACTCAGTGGGGCTGATTTATTCATTTCATTTTTTTAATATAACATGAAATCATAACAACAGTCACCTTAAGGTGCTTTATATTGTGAGGTAAAGACCCTACAATAATACAGAGAAAGCCCCAACAATCAGATAAGCAGAACTTGGTGACAGTGGGGAGTAAAAACTCCCTTTCTCTATATGCAGCCTCACAAGGACATGAGAAAGTAGCATGGCCGTAAATGACAACAACACATAGACTCTCACACAGAGCTGAAGTGAGAATAGTGCACAGTGGGGTCAGGGACCACACACACACACACACGCGCGCGCACACACACACAAACCCAGTAGCCATCAAACACCTGAAAGCTATGTCTGTCTTATATTATCTGTGGTTATATAGCACCCTGGAAAAGGTGTTTGGTACATTACATGAAAAATTAATCAGTTACTAATGTAATCAGCAATAAATAAATCAGTCGCATTGCTTTCTTTCAGTCATCGCAATAGTGTCAAAAGTTGAATTCCTGCTGTTTCAAAGCTGCCACACTCTTGCCTCATTGCATCTCCCTGCAAAACCAGTGAACACCCACACATATAATTTTATTATTTTTGGATAATTGGAGCTCATCTTAGAGGTTTGTGGGAGTGTGAAGACTGTATTTGATTGACACTCTCCTGTTTGCTTTGTTCCACCAGCTTTGGAGGGACAAATTACACCTACCTTCCAACTCTGCCCACCTTCAACCTGAGCAGAGGTCTCATCAGCCAGAATAAGTGAAAACACATTGCAAATGTGTGGACTGCCTTTAATAAGCAGTATTTACTTACTCATGATGAGCAGCTTGCTCAGCTCTGCTGAATGTATGCAGTATTCCAGAAGTCCTGACAGGGAAGCTGCAGGGTTCAAATGCCCTCCAGCTCTGAATAAAACCAGGGGATCTCTGAATATTTGCTCCTCAGGGACTAGCTAGTCAGCTGGAAAGATAGTATGAGAGCAGACCATGTACCTTCTTTTTAGGTAAACTGTGACACTTCCCCTTTAGAGAGATAACATGTCTTGGAACATGTCTTGTATGTCACACTGAAATCATCAACATTCACTTCACTCCTTCACTCCTGATAAGACAGTCAGAAGATTCACTGCGATTTGATGACTGTAAACACTGAATTTGGTGTTCACTGAAAAGAGTTAATGTGCAAGTTTTTTGCAGAGACGTTGTCGCCAAAGCTTTTCTGCTAAGAGCTTTGAATAAAAAGTTCCTAAATCAAGTGACTAAGTCACTGAGCTGGTCACAATGAGGGATGCCAGGCACACAAGCAGAAAACAGGAATATTCCACATTTACCAAAACACTCCTAGACGTCTACCTACTGAACAAATATCAGAATGGTTGAAAATGTGGATACAACCCTTGCCAAATGGCGAGCTAAAACTAGCATGTGCAACTTATTTTATCCACTAAATTTGTTTTTTTAATGATGTGAACGATTATACTATTGCCCACAGCTCATAAGATTCTTGTGTTGGTGTATAATTTTGACTTGTCCTAGCGGCAAAAGCACAGGTTTATAGCACTAAAGGGTCTCAGCATAACAAATATAAAGTCATTATAGCCACTGAGCGACCTCTGGTCAGCATACAGCTGTGCGGGCATGCTGACCAAAATAATGTACGAGTCAAAATGACTGCAATTAATTCCCAGTAAACATGGTTAAATCACTGATCTCGTCTCCCAAGAAATACCCCACTCTGCATTTAATTATCAGTTATTATTAATCTCTCTCTTCAACAGCATGTCTTTTGTCCCGTCTCCCTCCCTTCATCCCCAGCCGTGGCAGATGACTGCCTGATTCTGCTGGACGCTTCTTCCTGTTAAAAGGGAGTTTTTCCTTCCCACTCTTGCCAAGTGCTTTCTCTTAGGGGGTCGTTTTGATTGTTGGGTTTTCTCTAGAATTATTGTAGGGTTGTCACCCCGCCAGGCAGGCAGGCAACGTACTTTCAACGTTGTGAATAACGCGAGAACAACGTCACCTAGGATTTTCAAATTCATACCCTAAACACATCAACTACAAATAACGGACAAGTTTAAATCTCTGTGACCTTTGACCTCAAGGTCAAGGTCAAGTTGTCTTAAAATCTTGTGAGCGTAATAAGTAGTTCTTACTATGATAATGGCAATCACGGAAAGCGACATATACATAATTTTAGCGTTTCTTATTGCTGATTCTTACTTAGCCATTTACTTTTGAATTGATCTGGTGAATACAGTTACAAAGGCCTAAAAATTCCACTGTCGGGAGGCTGAGGGCTAGCAGTGGCGGCTGACAGTATTTTCATTATAGAGTTGTGTGGAATTAGTGTTGCACTGGGGGCTGGTTGTTTGTTGATGTTGATGCAATTAATAGAGTCTTTTGGCTAAAGTTAACTAATGTTTTGATACTGTAAGGGAGCAAATGAGCACTACTGAGACACTGGCTTAGAAGTGAGCATAAACCTCACATCCTTGAAATACATCACACATCTTTCACATTTCTGTGTGAAAACTGATAGAAGTAAACCAAGAGAGTCAGGAGACAGCCTCGCTTTTTAAAGTTACATTATAGTCTGTGCACACATAAATAAAATAAAATAAAAAACACTGAATGCATGAAAAATGCTGCATAGTGCATGTATCAAGTGTCCCAATAAATCATTTCAGTAATTCAGCGTGCACAGTTGCAGGGCCCTGCTTTCTTCTAGGTCATGTGAACATGTGCTAAGGAAAGATAAGTGATAACTGCATAAATTTACTGTTTTTATATGTTCAGACTGAGCTGTTCAACGTTTGTAATATCACTCATGATTCTGTGTATTTTCCATCTTTAGAGCTTGTGGAAATAGAGAGCTTTTGAGCTTAAAGTATTGCTAACTTTACAAAGCTTAACATTGTTTTCTCATCTAGTGTCCGGGGAACTATTCAAAACGAGTGAATTAGCCTTAGTTGCTGCTTTTTGGCCAGCACTCACACCCTCCCCGGCAGCTACATATGGTTTTTGTGACGCTTTTATAAGCTATAAAACAAGTAACAAGCAGTGGTCCTCCTTAGGATTCTGACATATACATGATTAGTCCATGACTGTATACTCTGTGTTATTGTGTAATCTCCCACTATGGCTGCTGTAAATCCTATTTGAGGTAATGTACAACACTTTAAGGCTCCCTAAGTCCTTTTGCATGACACTCATCCTGAATTTGCATTTAGCTCCTCTTTATTATTCTCTCTCCTCTGTGTGTTTTTTTCTTTGGCTGCTCTCAGTGATGCAGTCAACACGGATTGGTTTCCTTTAACCAATTAAATAATCTGAACTCACTTTAGCATAATTAAGCATGCATCAGTTTTGTCAGCACTGTGCCGCTGCCTTCATCGGTTCTTTTGTTGCGTAATTGTGTGTACCTGTACTTTCTCCGCTTTACAAGAAGAATTTGGATTTCTGGCCCTCACCATTCTTCAGCCCTTTAATTGACATAATTACAGGATTACAGTGTAAAGCTGCTCCTCTGTCACTTCAGCGCCACAACCAGCGAGGTGACAGTGCCGAGGCGGGATGCGCAGCCTCTCGGTTTGACACCAACATCCAGGAGGACAACAAAGATAAGGAGGGCTAGAGGGAAAACCCTCGTTGTGACAAGAGCAAATTAACCTGCTGTGCCCAACAGAGAGCTGTCGCTGTCTCCTCCCTTTGCCCCAGTCAAACTCCCTCCTCCCTCGTTTCCTCCCTTTCTGTAGGCCTCTGTGTGAAATTTTGGTTTAGTTTTTCCTCCCTGTTTTAATTGAATAATGATTTGTTATTAACTGTTTCAGTGCTTCTCTTCTGCTTTTATTTAATCTTTTTCATTACTATGATTTGCCATATTAAATATGCCCACACACACACACACACACACATACACACACAGTCTTACCAAACTGTCTCTCTCATTCTAGTCTCTCAAAAACAAAAAAAGTATTTCATTTCCTAACAAGTGACCGCTCCGTTTTTTCACACTCTCCCTCTCCTTCCATCCCTGCGTTTCTTCTCTTTCCCCCTCTTATATTTGTCATAGCGGTGCCGTAGCCTCAGGCCTCTCACCTGGTGCGAGTCGTTACTAATCGTATCCCGGAGCCAAATTGACTAGAATGGCATCTTTATCAGGCCTTTGTTGTCCGTAATACCTCTGCAGCACCCTAGGCTTGGATTAAATCCCTACATATCTAAAGTCATCTGCTGCTGCCAAAGTGTGTCTGTTAGAGTGGGTGTGTTTGGTCCCCAGGGGAGCCCAATCAAGAGGTTACACAGAGCAGCAGGTTGGCAGGGGCAACATCACATGTTGTGATGTGTGTGGGTGTGAGGGGTGTGAAGGGGAGCCTATGTGTGTGCTAGCTAGCCCATGTGCAAAGGGAGGGCCCGCAGGCTCATGACTAATTAAGAAGAGCAGATTGGTTAATAGAAAAGCTTGTTGATCTGTGTGTTAACATGTAACATGAACTCCCAGTGCACCCTGTCTTTGATGCTGAAGGCCCCTTTCTTTGCCCTCTGTGCTGAAACTACAGAGACTCAATCTCCCACCATGACCTCTACTGTCAATACAGCATCAGCCTGACTGACATGCTGTTTATTTGTCTCTTCCTCCCTCCTCCTCTGCAACATCCACCCTTCCTTTGTTGTCTTTCTCGGTGACTAAAGGTGTCACTCAGTTCCTGCTAATCGCAAAGTTACACGTCAAGCATCCTCTTCACTGTGCAGTTTACATGGGTAAATTTGGCATTATACACGAACGCACACATGCTCGGCACACATATGTTAATGAGAGATTGGTGAAAAGGAAAAGAGCTGCGTGTGTGCTGATTCCCACTGAAGTAGACAGAAGCAGCACGGACAACTCTCACAATCGGCCTCATGTGGGCAGATCAATTCTGCTGTCAATCCGAATGCAGTTTGCAACTTGCTTCTATTGTTGTTGACATTTTAGTTTTACAAATGATAAGGTCTGTGCAGATCTAAAGATAGATTTAGTTTACATTCATTTGGAACAATTGCATCCTTGAATCTTTTAGTCTGACTGGTTAGTGTGGAGGGATTCTTTTAAGAATTCATCTTCTTTGTTGCCAGTCAATTCCAACCACCAGTAACTCCATCATGTTCATTGCGAGAGCTCCTCAGCTTCTCAGAGAAACTGTGATAGATTTCACAGCTGACATTTTGACTTGCCACAGCAGAGAAAGCACGGGCGTATTAATGATGGCTCAATTCCATTAAGCGGAGATCCTGCCACCTGTGACGAGTTAAAATGTCTGCATGAAAAAAGGCCTGGTGTAAAAGTTTCTCAACACTATGTGACACTTAATCACTGCTTGCAAGAAGACAAGAAATAAAATAATCTTTGATCTCATTTAGTTACGTCTGTCACGTCTTTGTCCAAAGCAACATACATGTTGCAAGATCTGCACCAGCCTATTTTGCATAGTGTTTTATTTTGCCATTTAGTTGCTAAGAAATTAAGATATTGCCAGCAAGATAGTCAGTCTTAAACAACACAATAGGTCCGTTCCCAGCACAAGTAGACTTCTTTTGGCAACAAGCTTCCACTCCAGGTTCTCGGTTATTTGGTTTCTTGGTGATGAATTGCTCTCTATCAAACATCAGAGTAGATTTTACATGTACTTTTTTAGTCAGCTGCTAAAGGTTTTCTGCTTAAACCAGTGTTTCTCAAACTGTGGGGCGCGCTACACACAGGGTCATGGCAGGTGGAATGCGGTTGACCTGGGAGAAAAGTCATTCAGGACAAATGTTGAATATCGGAAATGTTAACAGCTCTGTGGGAAGAAGCTGGGGATGCAGTGTGATGTTTTTGGCAATATTCTGCTGGGAAATATTCAGTCCTGCCATCCATGTGGTTCATACTTTGACATGTACCACCTACCTAAGCTTTGTTGCAGACCATCTACATCCTTTCATGGAAATGGTATTCCCTGATGGCTGTGGTCTTATTCAACAGGATAATGCGCCCTGCCGTGAAGCAAAACTTGGGTTTAGGAGCACAACAATGAGTTTAAGGTGTTGACTTGGCCTCCAAGTTGCCCAGATTTCAATCCAATCAAGCACCTGTGGGATGTGCTGGACAAACAAGTCCAATCCATGGAGGCCCCACCTTACAGGACTTAAAGGATCTATAGCTAAAATCTTGGCTCCAGATACCCCAGCACACCTTCAGGGCTCTAGTGGAGTCCAAGCCTCAACGGGTCAGGGCTGTTTTGGCAGCAAAAAGGGGACGAACACATTATTAGGCAGGTGAACATAGGGTTATGCTTGATCAGTGTATTTAAATATATGAAAACTTTCATTGACTATATATCAGAGATGGCTGTAGCTGTCATGACACAACCCTTTTGGATTTCTTTAGCTTAATGGCCGTTGCTGTCTTGATTTTCTGCAGCCAGAAGTGAGAATATTTACGAGGGAGTGGGGGTGTCACAGTATTGGATAATGCTAGTTTAACTAGCAAGCTCCATCCATAACATTTATCAGTACAATACATAAAGTTAACTTTGGTTGCATATGGGCAAACAGAGCTTTTTTCCTCTGGCAGCAGTTAGACCTGTAGCTGTAACTTTCTGACAATGATCTCGATCCTTAAACAACAATAGTTACTCAGAACAGGAATTCTTGGGCCATAAACCGTAGCTGTCTAATGTCACAGCGCATATGACAACAATGAGGTCCAAATGCTATGCTTTTATAGGTAATCAGAGGCGGCTCACTTTGCTCTGGGAAGATTTTTTTTTTGCAAAAATGCTGTCTCTTAAAAATAAGTGATTATTTGACAAGGTGCAAAATCATTTTTAATTGTTTTAGTAGCCAACAGTGAAGTTCATTTAACATTAGCCATGTGAGAAAGAGCATACCACCCCCCCTTTTTTTACTTTTAAGGTTTTACATATCAGAACAAGATTAAAAACAAATCCTCTGATTCTCAGCAGATCTTAAAATTATTTAAATAAAACCTCAGATGAACAACACGGCATCTTACACTATATCATTATTTATTTTACACAAACTAAGCAAAAATGTGGACGCAGTGGCTGAAAAATGAGCACACTCTTACTACTTCCATAGGAATTAATAGTGTAAATAGCAGCCAGGTGCCAATAATCAAATGCACCTTATGATCTTCAGCAAGTGTGAGCACCTCTGTAAGAGCAGAAGTTTTGGCAGTTTGCAGGTCTGGAGCATTTGGGTGTGTGTTATCACAATGCCAAGGAGGAAAGACATCAGCAATGATCTTAGAGAAGCAACTGTTGCTGCCCATCAATTTGAGACGGGTTATAAGGTCATTTCCAATCAATTTGAAGTCCATCATCAGTGAGAAAAAGTATTCTCAAGTGGAAAACATTCAAAACAGTTGCCAGGCTTCCCAGAAGTGGATGACCCAGCAAATTCACCCAAAGGTCAGACTGTGCAGTGCTCAAAGAAACTGCAAAAAAAACGAGAGCTACGTCTCAGAGTCTACAGGCCTTGGTTAGCATGTTAAATGTTAAAGTTCATGACAGTACATTGAGAAAAAAATGAACAAATATGACTTGTTTGGAAGGGTTGCCAAGAGAAAGCCTCTTCTCTTTATAAAGAACATGGTAGCATGGCTTAGGCCTGCAAAGTTGTGACTGATGTGTGGAACAAAACCCAAACACAGCAGATCAGCACAAATACATCACACCAACTGTCAGGCACGAACTGAAGCAACTTTGAAACAAAGAGTGGAACAAAATTCCTCCACAATGAGACACTGATAAAGTCATACTGAAAACAATGACTTCAAGTTATTCTTGCTAAAACTACTAAATTATGAGGCGCACTTTGTATTTTGCTTTGTTTTTGTTAAATAAATAATCAAGTGTCATGTTATTGTTCATCTGAGGATGTATTTAAATAATTTTAGAACCTGCTTAGAACCACATCAATTTTGTATTAGGTGCTGATACACAGAACCACAGAACAGAAGGAGTGTGTACTTTTTTTTCCACAGGATTTATTTATTGTTATATACCTGTTTTCAAATTTGTAGAGGTTTCAGACTTGGTCTTAATTCAGCATTTGCTTTGGTATATTGGCTTTGAAGCGATTCTGGCAAACCATCAAGCGACTCAGGAGGGGAAAGCGGTGCTCCACTCACGCGGTTTATAGTACTGGTGGTGTGCTGCTGACTTCAACTGAGGTTATAGTCAGACGGTGGAAGGAATACTTCAAGGACCTCGTTAATCCCACTGACACGCCTTCTGTAGTGGAAGCAGAGTCTGGGGACAAAGGGGATGACTTGCCCATCACTGGGGTTAGGTTACTGAGGTGGTTAAACAACTCTTTGGTGGCAGGGCCCCTGGGGTGGACGAGATTCGCCCTGAGTTCCTGAAGGCTCTGGATGTTGTAGGGCTATCTTGGTTTACACGCCTCTGCAACATCGCGTGGAGATCTGGGGCAGTGCCACTGGATTGGCAGACCGGGGGGGTGGTCCCCATCTTTAAGAAGGGGGACCGGAGGGTGTGCTCCAACCTTCGGGGGATCACACGCCTCAGCCTCCCCGGTAAGGTCTATGCCAGGGTGCTGGAAAGGAGGGTCCGCCTGTTAGTCAAAACTCAGATTCAAGAGGAACAATTTGATTTCATCCTGGTCGTGGAACGCTGGGTTAGCTCTTTATCCTCTCAAGGATATTTGAAAGTGCGTGAGAGTTTGCCCTACATGTGTTTTGTGGATTTGGAGAAGGCATTCGACCGTGTCCCTCGGAGTATCCTGTGGGAGGTCCTGCAGGAGTACGGGGTGCCTGGCTCGTTGCTGTGAGCCATTCAATCTCTGTACAACCGCAGTGAGAGCTTGGTCCGTATAGCCGGTAATAAGTCTGACTCGTTTCCTGTGGGTGTTGGACACCGTCAGGGCTGCCCTTTATTACAGATTCTGTTCATAATTTTTATGGAGAGACTTTCTAGGCGTAGCCAGGTGGTGGAAGGCTTCTCCCTTGGTGGCCTCAGGGTCTTGTCTCTGCTTTTTGCGGATGATGCAGTCCTGTTGGCGTCGTCAAGTGGCGGCCTCTAGCTTGCAGTGGAATGGTTCGCAGCTGAGTGTGAAGCGGCTGGCATGAGAATCAGCACCTCTAAGTCTGAGGGCATGGTCCTCAGCCGGAAAAGGGTGGACTGCACACTCCAGCTCAGGGACGAGTTTTTGCCCCAAGTGGAGGAGTTTAAGTATCTCGGGGTCTTATTCACGAGTGATGGGGGAAGGGAATGGCAGATCGACAGACGGATCAGGGCTGCTTTTGCAGTAATGCAGACGCTGCACCGATCTGTCGTGGTGAAGAAGGAGCTAAAAGGAGTTAAAAGCGAAGCTGTCGATTTACCGGTCGATCTACATTCCTACCCTCACCTATCGTCACGAGCTTTGGGTAGTGACCGAAAGTATAAAGATTGCGAATACAAGCGGCGGAAATGAGTTTCCTTCGAAGGGTGGCTGGCCTCTCCCTTAGAGATAGGGTAAGGAGCGCCGCCATCTGGGAGGGGCTCAGAGTAGAGCCGCTGCTCCTCCACATCAAAAGGAGCCAGTTGAGGTAGCTCGGGCATCTGATTAGGATTCCTCCTGGCCGCCTCTTAGGTGAGGTGTTCCGGGCATGTCCCACTGGGAGGAGGCCCCGTTCAGACCCAGGACACACTGCAGAGATTATATCTCTCGGCCAGCCTGGGAACGCCTTGGGGTCCCTCGTGGTGAGCTGGTGGAGGTGGCTGGGGAGAGGGAAGTCTGGGCTTCCTTGCTTAGGCTCCTGCCCCCACAACCCAGTCCCAGATAAAGAGGAAGATAATGAATGGATGGATGGATATTGGCTTAAAAAACATCTGTATTTTTCCTGTGATTCTTATAAACTAGGATGCAGCTTTCCAGGAATCTCAAGTCGACATTTCCTGAAGCTCATAAATGTAAAGTGGTGCAGTCTCTTTTAAAGATAAAATTGGTGGCTACAGTGTTGCCAAAATCCTTTAAGTCCTTCGCCTAAATTATCCCAAATTATAGTCTGAAACAATCAGGTTGTCAGGCTGAGGGGAAACTGAACCAGGATGTAAAGTGATTGCCTCGAAATACTTAGGAGCTGCTGCCTGTTTGCTCAAGATTTTTTTTTGGCTGACTATGGATTTCTCAGTAAAGATGTCTGGATTAATATGGATTTCTGCGTATCTAACATCTACATATTGCCATCTCTCTTCCTCGGTCTGCTGCTAAATATTCCGGCGCTTGCCTGCAGCGATGAAACAGCTGCATCCATCTGGCTTATTTTTGTTTAGGCATCGGAACGCATACTGTACAGTTTCCCAATCTGCAAAAACAAATTGATGAGTAGCACATGAAGACACAATTAGTCTAAAATAAAAAGCCACTAAAACATTCTGATTGTTTGAGAGCATTGTTGGCTCAAAATAAAAAAATATATTGGTTTGAGGGTACAGACAGCTTGGCAAAAACAGGTTATCCATTCCATCCCCCCCACCCGCACCCCCTCTCGGTTTTGGTTTCGATCCAGTTCTGGAAACACACTTCGAATTTTAAAAAAAAAAAAACAAAAACCAAAAAACAAGAAAACCTTTTTGTTCTTTCTGAAAGAAAACCAAATGCCTCTTCACGTGAGGCACACACAAGGAGTATACTTAACCCCGCTCACCAAGGGGGGGTCATAATCTTCTTGACACAGCCACTTTGGGCTCTG
>VUQK01025627.1:10562-23911 GCA_015106715.1 Bujurquina vittata
ATTTTTAAAAATGGTTAATTTATGAAAAGATGAGGAAAGTTAAATAATTTTATTTAAATATTCACATGCTGTTTAAAGTGATGCAAAAAAAAAAAAAATTAAGCTAAAAGAGCCTGATTTGAGCAGCCAGCGGCAACGTGTGCTCCCTGGCTCATTAATCCAGCAAATCCATATGGCAGCCCGATATTATATGTGGCCCCCTTCGATTCTGACAAAATTCTGATTCTGGGGGGAAGGCCTCGTTTTGATATAGGAAAATATCCGTTTTCCACAGTTAAAATGATTTCTTACATATCATTTAACCTAGCCAGATTAACCTGCTGAGATGCTCCGGGGCAGATATTTGCACAGTGGCCCCTGTTGACCCTCTTTTTTTGAAGTGTTTACAGCACGCTGCAAAAATTCTCCTACACTGCACATACTGTCAACTGCAACTGCATAATTTTTCCAGAGATTCACAAACTAAGCAACATCCAAGGAGGAATAAAATATCCTGGCTCCAGGATTTATTTGTTTGTGGTGATTTTGTTCAAACTTGTCCTAACTAATTTAGTTATGAACAATTGAAACAACACTAACACTCATTTAAGATTAGCTCAGCTAATAATGCAGACTTTTTAGTTGATGCGGGGCTTTCTTACAGCTCCTGAGCACTTTGCTCTGGATTCCAAATTAAAGAAAGCTTCTTTGCATGTCGGCAGATAAACACAAGAGAAAACACCAGTGGCTGGAATAAACATTTTTATTAACTTATAGTTTTAGAAAAAAAAATCAACACAAATTCACAAACAATGATTAACATGCACAATTTTAGTATACAAGACAGTACAGTTACTTTTCAATATGAAAATGCCATTCTACATGTCAGTATCTCACAGAGATCAATGATTAATACACCAGTATTAAGGTCAGAGGACACACTATAGAAAAGCAGTAAGGTTGTCTTCGATGGCCATATTGAAAAAAATATATGCAAGCTATTTACACGGTACCAGGTGCACTTGTAGCAACGACAACCACAGAAACCAATCTAACTGAACTGACCTTGTGGATATAAATAGATATGTTGCTGCTCTGTGTTCAGTACATTTCAGCCACTCCAATCTCTTTCTTCACATTGTACTTTGTAGTATTTTTAAAGCACAAGGCCAGAAACAATACTTTTGTTTTCTTATGTGAACATGAGCAGAGGTTACACATTAGGCTCATCTACATCTATGTAAATAAAAAAAAAGTCAGTCTGAGAAACTGCCACATAATTACATACTGTAAATAAATTAATAACCTATTATCCCAAAATCTGGCGATGAGGTTACTTATTTGGATATTAATGGAAATATTAACACCACTTGGAAACACATAAGCCGCTTCAAGGCCCGGTCACACCAGAAAACTGCACAGCAACACTTCACAAATCCAGAAAACGGACACCAAAGCTCGACTGGCCAGCTTGTGAATTACTGGACACGCTGTATAGTTAGGACCACGCTAGAGCTAGATCTCTTAAATCTTTCTATTTTCTGTGTACTGAGTCATTTATTCCTACTATTATCTTGATCCCAGTGATGGCTGACTAAACGGGGCAAAAAAGGTTTGGTGCTAGATTGGATCCAGAGGAAATTATATATGGTTAGAGACCTGCCTGACTAGTGAAGGTCTGCTTTAAAAGTATAACTAATGCTCCCTACATGCAAAGTTTATGCATCAATGTAGATACTTTTTTTTTTAACCCTTTCATTTTCTTCTTTGGTGAGTGCAGACGCCTGCTGAAAACATTTATGTTTCAAATCAGACACAATGACAAACATATTTAGCTTGCTCATCCAATTTAGCTCCAGCCAGAAAAAAACAAAACAAAAAAACCTAGCTAGATTGTAGACTGCCAGATCATTAGCGCTGTCATAATGGGACATTAAGTACACACAGTTTATGCAAGAGAGAGGCTTTGCACCACTGAAACTCACAGAAAGTGATCTTATGTGGAGCATTATACACTTGAACATACTAGAGTTAAATAAAAGTTGATAGTGCAGCACTGTAAATTAGCTAGGCTAGCTCCCCTTATTTGAATTCTCATGCTGTAAGCAATATCAGCACCACAAAACATTCACCCATATTTAACTTAGGGCAAGAAAAGTGACTGCACTGATCAAAGCAAGCCCGAACTGCTTTTGAACTGAAATTTCACCGTTTTAAACGCTGGTGTGACCGGGCTTTTATGCTCCAGGAAAGAAAGATACAGTAATATTGCTGCTGGAGCACAACAGGGTTTGTTTTGATGTGTGACTCAAAAGAATAAACCAGCTGATCAATTTCAGGTCACCGCTCCAATTCAAAGTCACAATCTACAACTACACTACAAGCGGAGCGAATACAGTGAGATTTCTAGTCAAACCAAAACACAACAACAACAACAAAAAAAAAGAATGTCTTTGAAGTCTTCTGATAGGGAGAAAAGTAGTGGAGGACATCTGAAACATCACTGACTGTAACACAACAGAACGAGCGCAATAAGAACACGGCTATCAGTCAATCAAGCAGCTGAATTGTGACAGCTGTAATAATGGGGCAGGAAAATCCATATCCCATTGACTGGTCTGCAGCAGTCTAATCAACGAGCACAGAGCTTTATGAAACCAGTCAAGGAGCGGATAGGACAGCCTGATTATGTCGGCCGTTTTAACTTTCTTTTTTTTTTTACGAGGCCTCTGGGGTCTGCACACCTGCTCAGACGTTTAAGTGAGGACATCCAGTCACCTTGCATCAACTCCGTGTGCTTTCATTTAACTTCGGGGTGGGGAGTTTTGGGGTAAAGAGTGCAAAATGCAGACGATGACAGCCTCTAGCTAATAACCGTACACAGCCCCATGTTCGGCAAAGGCACAGTAATGTGTAGCAGTTCGGTCGACTGTCTCCTTCCACGTGAACATTGTCAGGACCCCAACAATCACACCTCGGCTTTTACTTGGGTTGCTTTTGACAGACTCATCCACGTGATAAAAGGGCATGAAAAGTAGCTCCCTCAGCAGAGCAGCAATGTTCTTTTGTTAATGTTCAGCTTGGTATGTGTCCAACCGACAGCAATGAGGTGGGGGTAAAATGACAGCCATGCCTTTTACTCCATTTCCAGTCAGGGCTCTTTCACCGCGGTATTCATATCAATTATTCTGATGCCTTAATAGCCCATAAATTATGCTACGGATGGAGTCATACATTTATTATACCACAGACCATAAATACTGAGAACGAAATTTCCGTCATATATCTCAATCCATTGCGGCTTTCCTAAAGCTTCCAACCTCCTTTTGTCGTAGGTGCTCCAGTGTCCCAATGAAAATTTAATCAACATACCATTTCCAATAATGGGCTCTTCTACACGCTGAGCTTCCAGTCCTTTGTGACTAATTTCTTCAGGAGAGAAAAGCAAACAATGCCTCTGCTGCAACATGAATCTTTCTTCTAAGCTATCTGAAGAGGAAAGAAAGAGACAGAAATTGAATATACTTCTACTGAAGGCACTGTTATCCCATAGTCCACTGTGCACTGGGCCAGCTGGGGTGTAGATAGTATATGTTCAGTGATATGATGAACAGATCTAGTATACAGGTCATCTAAATGTAGAGGAGGAACAGAACACGTGGGATCTGCTTGACAATGAAACACCAAATGTCTCTATTCTCTGGAATCAGGCCCCTTTTGCTAGACTGAACATGCGGACTGTGATAGGCATTTATTATTTAGAGGAGCATGAGACAGAGAGCAAAATGCCACGATCTATAAGAGTACTGAGGGGGAGGGGGCGGAGCTCAGGAGCCTATGGCTCTTGAACAGGCTTAAGTTTATTTCAGTGCGCAGTTTAAGTGGGACTCGGACACAGTTGATCAGTTTGCTATTTATCTTTCATACATTTGACAAATCCTTGTAAAACCTTTAAGCCTGCAATGGATATTTGTGTTGGAAAAGGCTGCACAAACACTGCATCAGTGTGGTTTTATTTGACTATGATAGAATGACTTCTGAGATGATCAAGAATGGACACAACCTCTCATATTCATTTTGCTAAGATGATAAATTCCTCTTTTTTTTTTAAATAGGGTAAAACAAGCAGCCTCTGTCACCTACTTTGGTATGGACTATATATGTAAAGTTGGTTTTAAGGCATTAGTATCTCCAAAGATACTAAGATAAGTCATGTAGACATCAGAACTTCTAAAATGAAACCTAAAGCACGGTGGCACTTATGACACTGGAAGAAATACCAAAAGATTTCATGCACGCAAATCATCACATCTCTATCTGATGGTCCTTTAAGAAGTGGCATGGTCCCTTTAAGAGTTTGGCGCAGTTCGGTCCTTTCCAGTGTTTCCCAGTCCAGCCACTGAAACCCGGGCCTTGTGCCAGTCCAGTGGAGGGTTAACATAGGACAGGCTGACTGAAGGGACGGAGGGGGAGGAAGGGAGAGCTCTCCATCGGCTGTGATTAAAGATCACCAGATGGAGCAGAGCAACGTGCTGATGAGGACCGCAGAGTGGCACGACGGGCTGAGGCGACTTGCTCTGGAGCCCCGCGCTCCCATACCTGCAACCAAAACCCACAGAGCAGCTTGTGAAGAACCAGGAATACCGCGCCACTCAAAAGAAGAAAACTTGCACTCTGCTGTGCTACCCTCTAAATTTCTGACAAGTCATCATGAATCAAAAACCAAGCGTGACATTTTCCTGTATCTACATTATTAGTGGCTTTCAACAGGAGAGGCTGTCTAAGTATCCCGAACAGATAAAATTGGTAACATAGCGCTAAACCGAGCAGCCTCACAATTTTGCACAGCAGTGGGATGGGAGCACAGAACTGCTTTATATGCTGCTGTGCTGCGCAGCCAGTCAGCAAGGAATAATAACCCAATGGCAGAGATGGATGACACCGTGCACGCATTTCTAAAAAGGTCGCTTTTCTCGCACTCTAAATAAGTCTATTACACCTGGTTGGAAAAGGATGCAATGAAGCAAAATTAAATGTTTTCTCTAAATTATGAAATCTTCACATGAGATAGATTTATCGGTGGTAAATATATATATAAAAAGGTCTCTCTCTCTCTCTATATATATATATATATATATATATATATATATATATATAATTTATTTACATATACTTTTTTTAAAGGAAATAGTGTGACTGAGAAGAGGAAAACATTAAACTCACTTAATTTATGGATGTGGATTGGTTCACTTCCCACACCTTCGCCTCCCTCACTCATAGCCTTGATCTGAATGAGATAGTTGTCGTTGGCTGAGAGGCTGAGCTCAGCAGTGGTTTTGTTGGTCAGGACAGTAAGGATGTCATTGTAGCGGTGTCTCTTCAGCAGCACCTGGGGCCAGGGAAGGTGATGCAGGAAAGTTAGCTAATGCAAAAACCATGATCACTGTTTCTGGAGATAAATCAGAGCTTTGCAAGTGGGACCTACCAAATACCCAGTGACCTTTGACTCTGTCTCCATGGCTACTACAGGGTTCCAGTGCAGTGTAAGTGTGGAGCCAATCATGGTCCATTGTATGTTGAGCGGAGCCCGATCTGGAGCTACAAAAGAAATCAGGAGCAAATATGTACAGCATATGCTGGTTAACTGTTCCTGGTGGTTGTCTTTAAAAAAGGAACATTGCATCTTTGTGGAACAATATCCAAGTTTATGCAGAAGCTTCACTTGAATATCTAATGAATTTAGTCTTCAGACCACACTGTCTGTAAATAAGAAAAGTCAATAAACTGCACTTTAGACAACACTAACACTACTGAGGGGCCAAACTGTATCTATGTCAAAGGCAGTGACCGATTTAGCTACAGACAAATCAGCCCTAGCAAAGGGGAGAATGCTGTTGGAAACTCTTAATAGCAGGCTCAATCCCACGACCCTGGCTGCTCTTTTAGCAATCCAAGTCATTTACATTCCTGCTTCAGCAATCTTTGGATATAACTGACTTTGCTAGTCACTGACCTTCCATACTATTATTCCTATGCAAGCATCTGCAATCCTGAGCCAGAGGTTCTCAGATATTTTGGGGTCTGACATGGAAGGGATTCCTTACATGAGACACAAGGACCCTGGCAAAGACCTCACAATCTTAACACAGCTAGTTTAGCTGGTTTTAAGACTCCCCTTTAACAGGAGGAGACCACCGGCAGAGCCAGGCTCAGGGAAGGGCACCCAGCTTCCACGACCAGTTGGAGATGTGGAGGGAAATTGAAGATCACAGAAAGATGGCCGATGTGCCAGTCTAAATACGGCTTCCTGGATTTGTTGCAGGTGTGGCACAGTTAGCACTGCTCATGTTTGGAAAAAGGAAAAGTCTCAGCACAACTAGAAAAGCTGAGCAATTGCTACACCTATCATGCTGAGGAAAATACAGTGCCATCCGAATGGTTGCTTTCAGTGTGCATCTGGGGACGGACTCACGTGGTTTCTTTGTGGTGCTGTTGATGGGCGCGGACTGTGGCCCAGGGCCAGCAGTATTGAAAGCGGCCACAGACAGGTAGTATGCCGTATTTGCTTTCAGCCCTGTGATATTAACCAGTGTGTAGTTTCCAGATAAGCGCACTTTGCCAACAGTGTCAGGCTTGGTGTCATCTTCCCAGTACATGACCTGGCAGGAGAAGAAAAAAAATGTCAAGATCACAAGTGCAAAGACTGAAGTGGTGCATTTCATTGCATTATTAAAATTCATATTCCATCATGAAATCTGAAATGCTGTTTGTATTACAGAAAGGGAGGGAGGCGGGGATGGTGAATAATAAATTTTTCACTAGTTGAGTTGCCATTCCTGATGCACATCCTCTCGGCCGCCATGGAGTTATAAAGAGGGCATTAGAGGGCCATATGATCAATGACCCAGAAACAAACCTTCTACCTCAAGTCTTCCCTTTGACTAAAGAAACTGGATCTTAAAATGAGGATGTTATGTGTAAATCTTCCAAATATTATCAAAAATACTTTATTTGTACCACTTTGTCCAGCAAAGCACAATTCTCTAGTGTGTAAAACAAGATGCACAGTTAACGTCCCTCAGGCTATTAGCCAACACTTGCGGGTGCAGGTGACGCGATATTTGATAAAACAAACTAATTTGCTGCTTGCTGTGGCTCATCTTTAATATTCATGTGTCTGGTATTAAGTGACATAAGAGATAAGCCAGTAAGTGAGCTGAAATGTGAAGTCTGTCCTGGGGGATACGCCTGTTTTTTGATTGCCCATAAATTGTTGTACTTCCAATTTGTTGTCCATTAAAGTCGTGTTTGATAAACACGGGTAATCAGTTTAAAGTAATCTAATCTTTTTAGCAGGTTTACTTAAATCTGAAAGTCGACTGCATTTACAAGCCTAACAACGTCTACTTAAAAGCCAAGCGCCTCACATGTGTAGTCCCTGGTTTCCATACTGTTGGTGGCCTATTGAGATTCAGCACCCTAAATCCACTTCAGAACCACATTTGGAGAATTGAGCTCTGTTCTGAAAGGACAATATGGCCAGCACTATGGCAACTGAAGAGCTTTTGTGGAACGGGCCAGAGGTGACAGATACTGAAAGAGCACAGGAGGAGGGAGACTAAAAACAGCAAAGCCTTCTTTGCTTTCTTGAAATGATGAAGAATTTTTATTTTCCTCTCATGGGTTTGCTGTCGGTGCGCCAAAGCATTGTGATCACTTTGTGATAGTAATGCGTTAAACATAATCTCTTCTGAGATATACGGGAAGATATAGTAGAATATCATAAGTTAAGGACAGAGAAACTCATTTAAAGAAAAACCAACAGATGAAACTGATAAACAAGCCACAGGGAAAAGCCCAATTATCATGTTATTTGAAAAAAAAAAAGAGAAAACAATGATTTTGCAGCGGGTCATACCTCATATCCAAGCACTCTTTCAGGGATGGCAGGGAGAGCTTCCCAGCTCACTTCAATTTGTGCTGCAGACACACTTCTAGCCCTAACCCTCTTAGGAGCCACACTGGGGACTGCAGAAATAGAGCAGAAATGTGGTGAGAATCCCACAGACTCATCCAACACCATCACACACACTAATAGCAATAAGAGGTAAGGCACAAAATAGACCTGTAGTTTCAGTGAAAAGCTATTTCCCCCGCTCTCTTTTAATGGGATCTGTGACTGACATAAGGGAAGACTATCTGCCCGGCAAATTCAATTAACAGGATACCTCCCTGACAGTGCAGTGTGGTAAGAGTCTGCTAGGATTTCCTGTAATCTACAAGCACGATAACTAATATCAAGTTGACATTCCCAGCTTGAGAGTGGAAGGAAATAACAGCACTGAAAAAAAGAAGCTCATTTCATGATTACTATTCAAGGTCATAGTTATAAGGAGAAAGATTATAGCTTGTTTAAGCATCACTCTCTGCCACCAGGCTGTGAAGTCTGTATCCTACCTTCCTCTGCCGAGTAGACGGTAGCGATGGAGCTGAAGGGCCCTTCGCCCCGGTTGTTGTATGCCCCCACTTTGACGTCAAAGGGCGAGAAGGGTGGGATGGTGTCATTGCGGAAGACATAACGCGCCGCAGGTGTGGAGATAACCGCTCGCGTCCACGTGACCGTGCCCACAGGCCTGAAGGCAATGATGTAGCCGAAGCTTTCTCCATTCTGCAGTTCCTCAGGCACAGGCTGGGAGCAAAACACAAAACTATAGTGATATTAAAACGCATACAGACAAAAAAGCAAACAGGCCCGTCTCTGCACTGCACCTCGACTAAAGGATACCGTGAATAGACGCAACCCCTCTGTCAGCTGTCACCACCTAGAACCCGCCGCAAATGTCTTTTACCTTATCTTTTCCTTTCATATGTGATTGTGGCTAAAGAGCAGAGCTCTTTCTAAAGAAAGTGTCCCCGTCACTGCTTTTGGAGGGATAAATGGCATTTGGGGGCTGAGCCAGATGAATGGCATCTCCTTCTAATGGGGGTCATAAAATTGCTCCTTTCAATTCTGCACAATTAAGCAAAACCATTACGCGGCAATGGAGAGAACAGTAAAATGTGACAGATGACTTACCTCCCATGTTATCACTAATTCAGACTTTGTGCCGCCTCCACCTCCAACATCAGTGGGAGCTGTATCAGGAACTGAGAGGTAAAGCCCAAAGGGGAGCAATTAGAACAGTTTACAAAGCTCAACGGCAAGCCTCGACTGTATTTGTAACCTTATGACGAGTCTGCCAGCTGCAGATACCTCGTCTTCCATTTTACACCCCACAAATCCCTCACTTTGTGCAAACACAAGCGTTTCAGAGAATAGTGACTTACAGACTTTGCCCAAATGTCAGCATGCATACACCACAAGCCAAGATTTGTAATATTTTGCAAATGACATTTGACTCAACCCACTCCTTTTCAATTCCCACTCGGCTGTTTGTGCACTGCAGCGTGTTGGAAAAAAAAAACGACAGTGTAGGTGGAGGAGCACTCAAGCACGTCCTCATAGTATCCTTTAGTAAGTGGAGCCCTGCTTTAGTAAGCAGCGTTTGTGTTTGAAGCCCGTGAGCAGCTGAATGTGTGGAATTGAGATTCAGGATTTTCCAAGAATTTCTGTCCAGACTTGATGTCCTTTTTTTGCCATATCAAACTTCAATGAAGCGATTGTATAAGATGTAGCTGTTATATATATATATATATATATATATGAGAGAGTGAGACAGAGACAGAGAGAGACCCTGAATTCATCCTCTGTCTGAAAGAAGCTATTTTAGACCCTCAGACCACCCTAAATTAAGGCAACTTGTTCCTGATAGGCTGCCCTTCACAAAAAGAAGGTTTGAACCAAAAACTGTGTGGAAAACAATGAAAACCACCCGTTACTTAGTGAAGCATTTTTGTAACACCATTTTAGCTTTCTGAAACCAGACACCATGAGGCTGAGGTGAAAGCGAATGTGCAAACAAGGAAAGCCGCAGACTCATTTGCTCACAACTTGTGATCGATAATTCATGAGCCAATGAATAGACCCTGGTTTATCCTCCTTTCTGACTCATACTGCAACATACAAAATGAACATGTTACAGTACTTTCAGTATGATTGGGAACTGGTGGCGATTTAAACCTAGTGTTTACTAAGGTCAGAGAGCAAGGGCATGAAGGCTCATTTTCTAGAGGACAAATGTTTTTGTAGTTGATCTTTCAAAAAGAAGGAACTGCTACCATAGATATTTTTTATCTAAGATCCACAGACAGACAGATCTTCTGTATTCTACCCAGGCCTAGGTAGGCAAACACAGGACAAGGTCATGCTTTACTGAAAACAATAGCAAAAAATGCAAAATTAATATTTAGAAAATTGTCCACAGTGATATTCTAGTATCACACAGTTGCTGCAGATGTGTCAGCTGCACATCCATAATGTGAATCACCCCTTCCACCACATCACAAAGGAGCTCTACTGGATTGAGATCTGGTGACTGAGGGGGCCTGAACTCACTGTCACGTTCAAGAAACCAGTTTGAGATGACATGATGCCTTATCCTGCCGGAATCTCACTGTGGGATGGGATGGGTACAGTCAGCAACAATACTCAGGTAGGCTGTGGTGTTTAAACGATGTTTAGTTGGGACTAAGGAGCTCCAGATGTGTCAAGAAAATTTACCCCAGGCCATTACAACAGCACCGGCCTGAACTGTTGATGCAAAGACGGATCTTCTTCATCTTCTTTGTCCAATTTTGGTGAGCCCAACCAACTAGTTGATACGATTTGTCATCATTAGCTATTTGCTTATCGGTCTGTATCAACAGTCACAATAAATGCCCATAAATGAATATTTATGTCTACATGCCTGAATGCACTGAGTTGCTGCCATGTGACTGGCTAGTTAGATATTTGCATTAGCAAGAGGTTTAACAGTTGTACCTAAGATAATGGCTAGCGAGTACGTAGCAGGAGGCATGTGGGCATCAGGTACAGAGTGTGAGTATTTGACATCAATTTATTTTCAATGTTTTTCTTCTAAAGACCAGCCAGGTAACAAACATTCCTGGTTAACACAGTGAAATCAGCTGGAACACAGCAGCTTGGTTCTTGGACACATTAACTTCAGCTCACTGTCAGACAATTGTTGTGTTTTTGTTTCAAATAATGGGCTCCAGCATCATGCGAACTGACAATAGCATCAAAAGCCACCAACACAATTAAAATAAACATCACTTGGAATCAATTTCCCACAGTTCTGATCCAGAGTCATTTATTCCAAGAATATATTCCCCGACTCATCATCATTGTAATGTACAGCTTAATGTGTGTATGCATATGTGTAGTTATTTTTCTTTGGTGTACATACTGGCATCCTCTGTCCTGGTCTTGGCTGAGGCTGGGCTGGGCTCTCCAAGCCCTACGGCGTTGCGTGCCACCACCCTGAACTCGTACTCCACCCACGCATTCAGACCCACTACTGTGGCTGTCAGCATGTTACCATTGACCACCTCCGGCACTGCAAAGTGGAAATTCAGTTCTTTAGAAGAAAAATCAGGCTGCAAACAACAACTGGACTCTAGCTGAACGAAAAGCAAATAAATACTCATATCCCAAACAGATATTACAGAAGGCCTGTTTGAGGGTACCTGTGTCTACAGCCTGCCAGCCCACTGTAAAAGGCGTTCGAGCTTGGATGATGTAGCCGGTGATGGGGCTGCCGTTGTCCCTTCCAGGAGTCCAGGATAGCTGTGCTGTACTGTCTGTGATTTCCTCCACTGCTACCTTGTCCGGAGGACCTGGGGGACCTGCATCAATCAGACAGTGAACCCAAGGTGAGCACCCATTTAAAGAAGCCTCCCCTCATCAAACTCATAAAGACTTGTACACATTGTTACATATCAAGGCCATCACACTCGCTTTAATTAAGGGCTGTGCCCTTGATGTGTACACGCTGTGTGTGGATGTGTGTGCTTGCGGGACTCCTAAGTGATGAGTTCACTGGCTGCGGAAAGATAAAGTGAATGGGATCGTTTATTAGAAAAGGAAATAGGTGCTTCACGAGGAGAAGACATCAACAAGAAGAAAAAAAAAAGGGTGGAAAAGCAAGTGTCTGCAACAGCTTCATGCTCTGTCTTTACCATGTTCTTGCTGTTTGCTTTGCTGCTCCATTATTCAAATGCTTTCCATGATATTTTGGCGATGTGTAAATGAGCCAATTATAGTCATTTTCTGTGATAAACATTGCCTTCTCAAAGCACCTGGGACAGCTATTAGAGTTTGTTTAGGGCATGAATACCAATGTAAATCACCAGAGATAAGCTTGTACACTGAGCCAGATACACCGAGCACATATCAACAAAGCTACCTCACATGCCAGAGTGAGTGTGTGCACCATTATTGCATTTCAGTAACAAGTACAGTATATAATGTAAACAGGAGCTGACATTACAGACTGAGACAGCATCCATTTTTGCCTCTCCCATCGTGTTTCTTTAGTGTAAGCCTCAGGGATTTTTCCACACCATCCTGTCAAACTTCTTTTCCTTTGAATACTTCTACACAAGCTTCAGTTGCATTATTTTATGGTAGCTGTACTGTGGCATTCATATAAATGCAATCAGAATCATTTGGTTCTCTTACCTTTGACAACCAAAATGGCAGAGGTGGACAGGCTTTCCACGTCAGTGTCAATGACACAGACATACTTCCCACCATGGTTCAGCTGGATGTTACGAATCATCAGATCCCCTGATATGCTCTAGAAGAGAGGGATAAGGTTAAGTAAGAGATGTAGTGCTAATTAATCCTTCAGCCTGTGGCTCTGGGATGCTTTTACATTCATAATATTCAATACAATCACAGTGACTCCAGGCCGCTGATTTTTGCATCTTTCAAACACCAACAACTGACACAGCAGATGTACTTTGTGCAAATAACCCTATTGTCGTCCTTCAGGCACTACCTAACCAACTGGCCTCCAAACCCCCTGTAAACAGTTACCAGCTACACACAGGACACACAAAATAAACACAGTCTAACTAATTGCCAAAGCAATCCTAATTATTCTCTAATTACATAAGCTCAAGCAAGATATGATTCTAACTCCCAGTGTGAGGAGTCAATATTATTTTACATGGGCTGCATGCATGTGGTGCCCGTGAGGAATACACAACAAAACATAGCAGAAAATATTGTTCATTTTCTTATTACACGTGGCTACATAAAGCTGAATTATTTAAAAAGGAGGTTGTAATTCTACACTTGTTCCCTTTATTTTCAAAAAGAATGAAAATCAACAACCCCCCCCCCCTTTATTCTTAACATCTTCTAGTGGTTTCTACTACAAAGGCACCTCGTCTAAAAAACAACTGGCAAGCACAGTCTATAG
>VUQK01025635.1:9334-33795 GCA_015106715.1 Bujurquina vittata
TAAAATAAATGGGTACATAATATACCCTGCCCAGCTACCCACCCTATTTACACCTTCTAATATTCAGAGCATAATTTAGAAGTGTAATAGCCCAGGGAAAGAAAAGCAGATACTTGGTGTTTTTCTCCGCGCGCCCTGCCTGCTGTAGCAGCACACTGCCCTCTACGCCTTCATAACCCGGTGTTACTGTGACGGGCAGTGAAACGTATGAGGCATGCCGATCAGGTTTGTCTGGTCCCTCCTGTCATGGTTTGCAGTACCAAAATAATCTCAGTAAGCTACAGTAATAAAGTTATTCCTGTGTGTACTTTGTCACTCTCCACTGTTACTGCACACCTGAATTGTGAGTCAGAGGTCAGAAGATTTGTTTAACTCTTAACTCCCAAATTTCACGTTCAGTAATTTTAGAGTTTGTCCGCTAAAATCTTTGCTTGTTTTTCTGTTTCTGCACACTGACACTGAATCATCATCACTCAGCCTGAGGCACAGCGCAGGAAGGAGCTTAAACTCGCTGCTTTGACCTCTGACCTCCTCCTAATTGGTGTGTTTGTGTTGTGAGTGATCTCTGGAGTGAGCCTCGCAGTCTGGATTAGAGGCTGATCTGAGTGAAACTCTGTAAATCTGAATGAAAGTAAAAGCAGTGTTTTTATCACAGGACTCTGGTGTGTTGAGGATAATGAAGTTATTATTCAGAGTGGGTGGCCTCGCTCTCCCTCCCATGGGAACCCCTCTCAGCCTGCTTTGAAGAACCCCACCACCACCACTACCACCACCCTCACCCTCTCAAAGCAAACTGCAGTCTTAATACTGTAATCCTGGCTTTTGTATATACAGCGTGCTTCCTACAGTCTTTCTGTTACACAACAGAACTGATTTACATTCTACATCAGCAGCATCAGAGACGTGAGGTTTAACTGATTTAACCTTTACCGGGCCTCCACTGTTCACTGAAGCTTTCTGCTTTTTGAGAATGATTAAAAAACTAAAAACCCTGAAGGGGATCCAGGTGGATTCCCTCCAGAGGGCCGTGAAGCCTCGAGCTGAGCGGTTTGGCCGCCGCCATCTTGGTGTTTTTGATCCGGATGTGACGAGTGAGGCGTGGTCCTGACTTGTGATTAACAAGCTGCTGACGGTGAACGTGTCCTGGATAATCCTCCTTTCTGACCCTTTACAAAACTTTACACTCCGTAAACTCAGCAGGAAGGCGTTTACTGAGGTCCCAGCAAAGCCGAGCAGCTGTGGGCTGTTTATTGGAAGATTTCTATATAACTGGATTAGTATTGTTTTTGCAGCCAGAGGGATAGCTCTGTGGTAGCTGTTAAAAAGGATTCAGCCTCATTGGCTTCACCTTTCAGACCCAGAAACTGTTTGCATCGTTTACAGAGTCTATATTTCAGACCAGTCAGATTTTTCTCTCTCCTGTTGAACTAATGCATGAATTGTGTCCCTTGCTGGGCAGCAGGAGATCTGATGGGTTTGTGAGCTGTGAAGGGAAAGCCTGTGGGTACAGAAACAGTCGGGAGCTGCTGCTGGTGCAGAGATGAATCTATAAATTTCTGCCATTGCTGCCTTTGTGTCGGTGTCACATCAGCAGAGATGTCTGTTTATTTTTACTCTGGTTGTAACTTTGGGAGCGCTGCCCTGTTTACGATCCCTCTCTGTTTGCATCAGCACTTTAAACTCATGCCGTGGTGCCTTTCAGCGGCAGAAAAATCCCCCCGTCCCCCCTGCAGCCGGCTGTCATCTGATATTCTGCAGCTAATATTGGCCTCAGCACTGCATTTGGCTGCCAGTTGTCATCTGAGTCACATCCAGAATATTCAGTTGGGCCGAGGCTGAAGGGGAACGCTGGCTGCGCAGGACGACACAACTGGAAGCACAGGGAAACTGTTGGTGACATCACTGATGCAGCTCCACAGGTCTGTGGGCGCTTTGACTGCAGCCAAATACACCTGATAAACACAAGTGTCACAAAGTGTATGCAGGACTTAAACTCGGGTCAGAAAACCAGAAAAACCCTCAGAACCTGCCTGAGGATCGTTTCATTGTGTTCTTCTGCAGTGATCCGGCGATGCTTATCATCCACAATGCACTTCAGTCATTGTTGATGAGGGCCGTATCTCACTGCAGACTCTTTGAAACTACCGTCTGCACTGTGACACAACCAACAGGGACGCCTCATAAATGCAGCAATATTTGTAGTTTTTCAACTTGATAAATTTATTGTTAAACCTAAGATCGTTCCTACTCACATTCAGAGAGACGCTGGAGCATAAAAACCTTTTGCTGCTTCTGCCTCACGGAGCGGTGAGACACTCGCCGCTGCCCTCCTGTCAGAGAAAAGCTTCAAATGCCCGAAGCACATCCTAATAAAGAAAAGCAGAGACCTTTTGTAGTGATTATCATGTTTTCACAAACACTGGATGCCAAAGTCACTCATGAAATTAAAATTAGTTGCCCGGCCCTGCCGTATATTAACCTTGAGTGCCTCCTCGTGTCAGAGCAGCTGTTGCGACTCCACAGCGAGCTTCAGCTGAGCGCCCACGAGCCGCCTCACCGTCCACTTTAAAACTCTTGAAGTGGCTTTTTGTTACAGTCTCATCATTTAGAATTCCAGCATTTGTTTCATGTCTCATGTTTGGTTTGTACCTGTGAAGCTCTTTGCAAACCTGTTTTTAACGTTTATATAAATACAATTAATTTTCAGGGATGGGCATTTCAGATCTCAGAGAACGCGCTCCACCCCAAACCACTCCAAAGAATGGACAGCTGTGCCAATCATGGCATTGTGAAAACAAGATAATCGAGATGAATCAGTTCACACACACCCCCCAGCTTGAGGTTTGATTCATCTCAACCCAAAATCAGTTTTCCTCTATTTTTCTGACCTGCAGCGCTCCATCCACTGCTGGTAAAGACCTCATGAAGTGTTACGGTCACAACCTTCCAGGTGCCACTAAAAACAAGGGAAAATATAAAAAGTATTCATTTTATGACTATTTGAGTATTTGAAACTCACAAGTGTCCTTACACTGAATATTAAAGAACTTTTTGTTGTGAGTTGAAACCTGAATGTCTGTGATGCACTTTCAGAACCAGTTTTTTAGCCTAATAAATACATGAAGTTAATTAATATCTGCTCATGCTTGATCAAAGGGACCAAACGTCTTAGGTTGATTTTCGTATTAGCTGCAGTCGCTCCTCGGCTGGTGGCAGCCTGCTGTTCATATGGAGGATATATGTTCCCATGGCGATGAGGAAAACTGAACATATTTGGCTGCGGGTGGAGCAGATGCTGAGGGTGGAGCTGCAGCTTCTGTCAGTGAGCTTGCTTCAGACTGGAGGTTGTTGAATTAAAGAGGAGGAGGAAGAGGTGGCCTGGACCCGTGTGCCCACAGAAATACACACAAACATGATGTGTGTCTCACACGCACACCTCAGAGAGTGGTCTGGAGCCAGGCGGCGTGCACGTGCTGATATTTTTACCTGACCTGTCGCCGCGGCTTCCAGACCAGTGGATCCAGTTACTGCTGCAGCTGGGGCCTCGCAGCCACACCTCCGGGGCCTATGGGGCACGCCCTCTGCCGTTAGCCTGAACTGTTGAACAAACATGTCAGTCAGAGGCGTGTGAGAGCAGCTTCACAGACACATGACGGCTGACTGCGGAGGCTCGGCCCGCTCGCGTGATGTGTGGTTATAACAGGAGATGAGGCTGCAATCCGATCGCTGCCTTTGATTCGTCTGAACAGATGGGAACAGAGGAGCTGCTCTGGAATGTGATGCGGAGGTGTGGTGGCTTTAAAGACAACAGCTGGATGCTCTGTGAGCGCACATGTTCTCGCCTGTATCTGCAGTGGTTTGACTGCAGAAGGAGAGCCCAGGGTTAAGGTCACATGAGCTGAAAATGATGTCATAGGTGCACCCTGTGTCGGCTGCACGACATTTCTATCTGAGCAGCTCATTACAGAGCGATTTAACAGAGAGACGTCACAGGCTGCCATCTTTTATCGCCGGCGTGATAAAATCAGTGCAGAGGAGCCAGAGAGGAGCTCCTGACACCAACATAAACACACAGTCTGCATCTGATAGTGTTGTTAAAAACACAGTTCCAGTAAATTTGGGAAACATGAGGCCTGCATATTGTTTCCACCATCAGTGCAACTGTTTCAGGACGCAGGTCTAAACATGGGAGCGCAATGGAGCAGAAAAAAGGTTTGCCTGTGGCTCGGCTGCTATGATTTTAACATCACTGTTTTGCAATCTGCACCTTTCACAAAAACGTGCCAGCATTGATGATTTGATAAGCACAGAGGCATGAAATTCAGATAGTTTCGACAGTTTACCGGCTCTCAACTTCAGTCCACAGTCGATGTTATCGTGGCGTCTGAAGCTCACATTAAAGAGGATTGTTTGTTTTGAAGATGGCTATTTAATCTAGCTGAGGTTTGGATCTCTGTGATAAAGTGTAGCAGAGCGCTCAGATTTGCAGCTAAGATAAATTACTGTTGAAGTAAAGCCTCCCTCTCTCCTTGCAGGACTCTGAGTCTTTGGACAGGTGCATCCAGTCGGCTCTGGCGGCCCTCTATCCGCCCTTCCAAGCCACATCCCCGACTGTCCTCTGTCAGGTCCTCAGTGTTGTGGAGCGCTGTTACCGAGGAGACGGTCTCCGCTACCTGCTCCACTTCCTGCTTCCCGCAAAGCAGTTCTTACAGAACCTGCAGCAGGATGCCTGTGTGAGTATCTCTGTGTTTACCTGAGTCATCATCACACCTTCAAACAGCCGTAACTCACACTCTGTGTGTGTGTGTGTGTGTGTGTGTGTGGGGATTGTGATGGGAGAACGAGAACAGACACGAAGCTCTGCCTGCAGAGATTATCACCGTTTCTGAATCAAACAACTCTCACTGATGAGTCATGTCATTTCCTGCCTGTCGGACGTGTTCGGCTGATGTGTCACGGGCAGTTACGGCGACTCTGACGCCCTCCCGCTCGCTGCTGGGCGTTCCCGTCCTCACACGTCAGTCACACAGAGCTCGGCTGTTTTATTAATGTGCAGGAGGATGTCAGACTGCTTGTTGGAGTCTGAGCAGCAGCTCAAGCAGAAACAGATGTGCCACAGCTGTTAGGTTTTCACACAGTATTCAATTTTATACACTTGATCCTTCAAAATAAGCTTTTTTCTTTTTAATGTTTATTAACTTTACTTAATGAAGCCATGCAAATGTTTCCAAACTACAGGCCCGAGTGCAGAGGGGCTAAAATTAGGCCTCGTGATGAGCGGATGAGGGTCAGGGTTAGATCATGGTTTCCAATCATGACTGAGCAGATGGCGACACTGAACTTATGTCCTGCCTGAATTTTAGTAAACTAGCTAAAGAGACCATAAACCAAAATAAATGTTCACAAGCTGAACAGCAAATACAGCAACAAACTACAAACAGATCATCCTGAATAACTTCTTCAGGAGCTGAACGAGACGTCTAAACTGTTAACGTGGTTTATGGAGCAGTGGGTTTTCCACATTCAGGAGGCCAGTGCTCGTCTCTGTTACTCTACGCCATCAGCATTAAATCGGATCCGTTTTTCTGTGGAAACATATCCCATGATACTGATGCTCACAGCTAGCAGGATGGAGTGATTCGGTTTCAGTTCCCACCTGAAACCGAATCACTCCATGAGGTTACCTCCATACTCAGAACTGAGGACAGTTCTGACTATGGAATTGCCCTGCATTGCTTTGTGTTACAGTAACACACACACACACACACGAATGACATTCTTTAGAAACAGATTTAAATGACCAATGCTCTCCTCTCTCCTCAGCTGCAGTACTGTGGTTTGCTGTTTCGTCATGAAGGCTGGCCTTTGTGCATCCATGAGAAGGTAGTCGTTCAGCTCTGCCATCTGGACCCACGTCTCCTCCGTCCAGGAGACTTCTACCTGCTGGTTTCTCCTGCCGCGGCCCCACCCCCTCCTCGAGCACGCAGGGCATCCTGCAGGAGCGGCGTCCCGTTGCGACCTGGCCTGCTCCTGTGCAGCGTTTCGACCACCAGCCATCATGTGGAGCAGCAGGAGGTGCCTGACGTAGCCCTGCAGTCTCTCTTCAGCATGGCCTGGCTGGACTCCGTCAACAGGGAGAGGGAACAGCGAGGAGCATCCAGGCTGGAGCGCTGCCTCCTCTCCGCCCACGGAGACATCTTCAGGGTCCCCTGGGAGGACCTGGTCTACCCACAGTTCATCAGTCAGCCCTGTGCTGCTCCGAAGGAGGACCAGGAGTCCTCCGTTAAGGACAGAGATGTCTTAATTAAGGCGTCCTGTGATCACAGCGGAGATGCAGCCTCCTCAAGTCAGGATGGGAAGCTCCTCCCATCCTCACCTAAAACCGACCAATCACCAGCAAACAGCGAGGACTCGGAGGGGGAGTACGTAGAACTGACGGAGCTCCCACTCCCTCGCTTTTCCCCACAGAAAGGATCCTTAACCCAGTCCATCAGCCTGCAGCACCGAGCCAGGACAAGTATGCACACACTGTCTGCTGCTACTGCGCACACACCTCAAAGCACCAACACACACTGTGCTGCTTCCACACACACTTCCGACACCGCCCACACACACACCAACTCCACACAGGCATGTGGGGACACCACCTGCAGGCTCATGGAGGAGAACCTCTGCCAGGACCACAGTGGACCTGTAGTCCTGACCCCCTTCTCCTCCTCTGCCCCTCCTGAGGTCAGAGGAGCCTTCAGCTGTAAGTCAGAACAAACAGAAGGTACTGACACAGGCACGAGTCTGAACACTGAACTTGAAACCTGCACAGAGGTGAGAGAGGAAGAGGAGGAGGAGGAGAAAGGGGAAGAGCACAGGAAAGATGAGGAAGAACACGATTTGGTGGAAAGGAAACAGGAAACTGTAATGTCAGTTTGTGAGGAAGAGGAGGATGTGCCGCAGGAGGCAAAGTTTCAAAGGGATGAGAAGGAAGATGAAAGTGAGGACACAGAGGAAGATGGAGAAGAGTTGGAAGAAGATGGAGATGAGTTGGAAGAAGGACCAGAAGAAGTTGAGGTCGAGGAGGAGATTCAGGTTATGATTGTGCAGCAAAGTAAAGAAAAAAATGAGGAACAGGAAATGATGAAAGAACATGAAAAAGGAGGAGAACGAGAAGAAGAGAAGGGATGCGGAGAGGTGCACATAGATAAAGACTCTTATTATGAAAGTAGCACAACACAAAAGCAATTGGAGGACTTCTATTTTGAAAATAACACACAATCGCACACTACTAACTCTAATTCTGAAAGCAAAGTCACAGAAGCAAACTGTAAGGAATCTTATTCTGAAAATAACACTAAATGGACATACTGGGAGGGCTCTTATTCTGAAAACAGAGCACCAGAAACACACTCTATTGACTCTTATTCTGAAAACATCAAACAAGTAGATTCTGAAACTTCGTATTCTGAAAATCATATACAGCAATCACACTCCAGTGGCTCTTATTTTGAAAATAGCCAGCCACAAACACACTCTGAGGACTCTTACTCTGAAAACAAATCTACAGAACCACATTGCCAAGACACTAAGGACTCTTATTCT
Source organism: Bujurquina vittata (assembly GCA_015106715.1). Lineage (NCBI taxonomy): Eukaryota > Metazoa > Chordata > Actinopteri > Cichliformes > Cichlidae > Bujurquina > Bujurquina vittata. Next base: position 16,928 of record VUQK01025635.1, read on the forward strand.
GAAAGCCACATGAAAGAGGCAGACACTGAGGACTCTTATTCTGAAAATGCAGCACCAGAAACACACTCTGTGGACTCTTATTCTGAAAAGACAGCACCAGAAACACACTCTGTGGACTCTTTGCCTCTTTCATGTTGCTTTGAGAATGGCACTGAGAACTCTTATTCTGAAAATGCCAAACAGCTACCACATGCCGAGGACTGTTATTCTGAAAATACAGCAAGAAAAGAACATTACAAGGACTCTTATTCTGAAAATAAGACTAAAGAGACACACTGCAGTGACTTAAGTTCTGAACATAAAAAGCAAGAGACACACAATGATGATTCTTGTTCTGAAAACAACAAAAAAGAGGCAGACACCGAGGAGTCTTATTCTGAAAGCACAGCACCAGAAACACACTTCGAGGGCTCTTGTTCAGAAAATAATCAACAGCAACTTCACACGGAGCGCTGTTATTTTGAAAAAACAGAAACATATTACAGGGACTGTTGTTCTGAAAATGATACTAAAAAGAAAAGCCTCATTGACTCTTATTCTGAAAATCACCAGCAGTCACACTCTGAGGACTCTGAAAATAACATAAAACAGACTGTCTCTGAGGGCTCTAATTCAGGAAACACAATACCAGAAGTGGACTCCAAGGAGTCTTATTCTGAAAATCACACACAGCACACATGTTCTGAAGAGTGCAGTACAGGGCACAAGCAGACCGAGGGTTTTTTTTCTGAGAACAACACACAACGAACACACCATGAGGACTCTTATTGTGAAACCAGCACACTACAGGCACACCCAGCGGACTTTTATTCTGAAAAAGAAACACAACCTGAGAGCTCTTCTTCTGAAAATAATACAATAGACACTCATTTAGCGAACACGCATTCTGAAAAAACACTGCTACCTGACCTTGGGGACTCTTATTCTGAAAGCAGCACACTTCAGGGACCCACAGATGAGTCGGATCAATCCAGTACTGGACAGTTTAAAATACTGCAAAGTGTTTCCACACCAACAGCACATCCAAACTTTCTTCAGACCAAACCCGAGGAGGCCAACAGTGGACATGAAATCCAAGAGGAGGAGGCGAAGGAGCGCAGCTGTGAGGAGGTTTCTGGAGCTTCAGAGCATCGCACTGAAGGTATACAAACCTGTTTCTCCTCGGTTCACTTCCCCCCTCCTGCTTTCCTTCCCACAGACCATCAGACTCACTCTTTGTCCTCCTTTCACATCCTCCTCCCCTCCTCATTGTTCCTCCTCTGCTCCCCCTTCACTAAAAACACCCCCGACTTCTCCTGTTTTAACTCACCTGTGTGACCGCAGGAGCAGCTGTTGCACGAGTCTGTCATGTTTTCATTTTTATCTATTAACATTTCACCTTTCACATGACTGCCGTGATCATTTACAGGACCGTTCACTGTTTACGCCCGGCTCTGCTCCCCAGTGCCGTTTCTCTTATCCAGGATCAGTCAGACAGGAAGCCCCTTGTTAACAGTTCTGACTCCAGGCTCCATCAAGGGGATTTTTTTGCTTATGTTTGCTCCCCAGCTCAGACGCTGCTCCATGTCTCGTCCCTCTGGCTGTTTAGAAGTGAGAATTGCAGGTTTATCACCACGTGCTCAGATGCTGCTGGGCTTTAATGACCTGGAGCTTTTCACACAGTGTAGAGATCATCACACATTTGGAAGCATAAATGGCTCTTTGTGGTTCACTGTATAAATAACCCTCTCAAAATACATAAAGTAAAAAACAGGAGGCGCTCAGCTTCTGCTGCCCTGAGCGCTGCCTAACAGGTGCAAACACTGATAGACAGTATCTGTCTGAGTCACAAATGCACAGGTGATTAAGACTTTTTACTGAACAAAATCATGGAAAATTTCATGTCGAGCTATAACTGTGGGGAACTACTGAGGCCCTCTGCTTTCAGCCTCAGATCAGCACGAGTCTTCATCAGGGTGCATAAAGAGCACATCGACTCTGTAGACTTATTTTTCCTTCATGTAATGTAATTTGAATTTGTTAGCAGGTCTCCCTCTGCATCTTCTCCTGTATCCGTCCCACCAGTCCGCTCTTTTCCCCCACGTCACAGGCAGGGAAAAGAGACGCACGGTTTAGAATAGAATAGATAGTGATGGAAGAGCATCAGCAGTTGAGGTAGTGTAGATCCCAGTTCACACCAATCACAAAACGTGGGGGGGGGGGGGAGTGCATCTGCTGTCACGTAGACCCGCAGAGATATGATTACAGGCCTCAAGGCCGGCTTAGGGAGCCGAATTCCTGATAATACAAATGTTTTGGGACAGACTGCCTGTTGTTTTACTCGGCAGCCCTCAGTTTCTCTGGGACAATCTCAGTATATCCAATGGTCCAAATTTGCTCGGTGCCCAACCTCGCTGTACAGAACGGTACCCTTATCTCCAGATCTAATCCTTTCCACCTGCGAGCATCCAGCCTGCAGCTCAGGTCCATCAGGTATTGAGTCTGAGTCTGTACGGCTCTGCATAGCCCATCAGAATCAGAAAAACTTTAATCATCCCCGAAGGGCAATTGAGGGCACACAGAGCAGCAATGACATAATAAATATAAATAAATCTAACTATAATACTTATAAACACTGTACAATATGTACAAAAATATGTTAATAAAATATAAATCACTGAATGTTACAGTCATATATAGGTCCAGGTGATGATGAACTGAGCATTGCAGGATATATACAAGGTGGGTGCAGATTGCAGTGAGATAGCCCATCCGTCTGGTTGTGCAGTCTTGCCAAATGCCGAACTGCTGCCCAGATTCTCTTAATTTCCTGGTAAAGCAGGTATTCTCCAAGCCCAGACAGGAGAGATCCCGCCACCAAAAGGCCGAATATGTATACGTCTTCCACGTCCTCAACCAACAGAGCTGAAAGACACACAGGTCTACACACACTCCACGAGTCGACTACGTATACAACGGGGTCTGTTCTACTAGGACAAGCGGGCTGTCCTTTCCCCGATCTCATCGTAGAGAAAAAAATGATCAATGTTGGTGAGGGCACAGTTTGCCAGATCCATGCTGATTCTGTCGATGTGAAAGTGAGGCACTCATAGTAAGCAGCAGAGCGGGTTAGGAAGGGGAGGGCAGGAGAGAGAGAGAAGATGCGACCGTCTCCATCGAGAGCAGGAGGTTTACCTCCGATGTCAGCGATCAGGTCCTCTGCCTCCACCTTTTTGGAAAATGCCTGTTTTCCACTTTTCATTTGGCCATTTTCGGGGGTCAGGCAGCTTAAATGTTGCTGTAAAAGGTTCTGGCCCATGTTTTTATCCGCTGATAACTGATCAATGTGTCACTGGCAACGTGGAAAACGGGTTAGCGCGCAGGTCTTAGCTTGCGCAGCAGCTGTTGCAGTGCATTGTGGGATTTGTACTATAAGCGGTGGGAGCATCATTTACCCATGGGCTATTACTGATATGGTGGCTGTTGCTCAGGAAGTAGAGCAGGTCACCTACCAATCGGAAGGTCACAGGCCACATGCCAAAATATCCTTAGGCAAGATACTGAACCCCAAGTTGCTCTCCGACGCAAGCGTTGGAGTATGAATGTGAGTGAATGTTGGATAATATGGAATTAGCACATATGGAAGGGCTTGTGTGAATGGGTGTGTCTGGGTAAATGTAAACGTGTTGTGTAAGCGCTTTGAGAAAAGCGCTATATATGAACTAGTTCATTTACTGTCTCGCCCACGGGCCTTGGGTCTGACACGTTATACCCCATGCCTCAGGTGTTTTTTTCTCACCTGCAGCTTGTATGTAAAGAATGATTGTGTTTGTCAGACCCTCTTGAATCAAGTACTTGCACCACTTTATCGGTGGAGTTTTCCTGGATGTTGTTCTTTGTACTCCTGCCTCACTGAAGAGCACCTGTCAGGTTACCTGTCGCAGTCATGCAGCACTTCCTGTTTCTTTCTTTAATCTAAAAAATATAGTTTATAATTTAGCATAGCTAAAGGAGGAGAACTGATTTAATTTCTTGCCTGATTTTGTTTTAAACCGCTCTCGCTCAGACTCTGTTGGCCCCCCACACAGTGTTTTTGTTCATACTCTGGGGGCAGGAGCAGGTAGATGGAGAGAGAAATGGCTTGTGTGTGATGGCAGGTTTTTTCCCCCACTGTTTAAAATTGCGCCACATTCATATTTACAGTAAACAAAAAAATTATTTTTAGCCCGTTAGCCTGTGTAGGGCAGGTGTGCCGTCAAACATGCAGTCCGAGGTCAGAACAGGCCCACCAAGTATCCGCTGCGGTCTAATGATGACTGCAGTCTAAAAACTGCAGGAAAATCATGAATTACTTGATTTTTTTCCAGTAATATTCAGTGATGTTCCTTTTGTGGTGGTGCCAGCATTACTCTCCGAAACAGGACTGCCTGGAAAACATTTCTAGCTGTACTGAAGTTTTTTGGCTTTTGAAAAAAAACTGCATGTGAAGCCTGTGTGCCTTTCCACTGAGCTCTGTAGACTAACATGGAAAAACTGGGATTGTTTAAACTTATTTATCTTTTTTCAGGCTCATTCAGTTCAATACAATTTTATTTATAAAGCGCCAAATCATAAACAGTTGCCTCATGGTGCTTTATATTGTAGGTAAAGACCCTACAATAATACAGAGGAAACCACAACAGTCAGAACGACCCCCTATGAGCAGCACTTGGTGACAGTGGGAAGGAAAAACACCCTTTAAACAGGAAGAAACCTCCAGCAGAACCAGGCTCAGGGAGGGGGGGTCATTTGCTGAGGGGAGGACAAAGACACACTGTGAAAGAGAGCCAGAGAATAATGATAACTAATGATTAAATACAGAGTGGAGTAAAAACAGAGTAAAAAGAGGTGAATGAAAAGAAACAGTGCATGATTGGAACCCCCCCAGCAGCCTAGGCCTATAGCAGCATAACTGAGGGAGGGTTCAGGGGCACCTGATCCAGCCCTAACTATAAGCTTGATCATAAGTAGAGAGGGTGTCTGTCTCCTGAATCCAAACTGGGAGCTGGTTCCACAGAAGCTGAAAGCTGAAGGCTCTGCCTCCCATTCTGTATCCCAGGAACCACAACCACGTTTGCTTTTGAGGACACTAACTGAGAAAAACAGAGATGATGCCTTCTGTTGGCCGGTGCATGTTAAAGCAGTGAGATAAGGGATTATGGGTTCGGCTTTTTAAAAATCTTTGCTTCGTACTCAGAAAAGGGGAAAACTCTGAAGACGTTTCATGTGTGAAAACTGCTGTTGGGGCCCTCAGGAGTCTGCTGCGTTGCTACAAATGAGAGTAATACAGGTCGGTTTTGGTGTGTCTTTCCAGGTCTGTGCAGCGAGCCGCCTCCTGCCCAATCACAGGTCAGTCTGGCTGCTGCTTCCAGTCCATCACAACAACCAGCAGCTGCTCCTTGTGCAGCTCCAGTGCAGCTCACCCAGTCCTCCCAGTTCAGATTCTACAATGTGTTGCTGAGGTCCGGAGCTGTTTGTTTGCCCGGTGAGAAATTACAAACAGCAGTATAAGCCTGTTTTAGCCCTGAAAATCTTTATTCATAGACTGGATCAAACTGAGACCAGAGCAGTCTGAGGTCGCAGCGCTGCAGGAGCATTTTGGTGGTCCGTGAGCCTGTCGCTGTTTCTCTGTCAGACATGTTTAAATGAAGTTGCTGTGTCTTCCTGCAGGAACCAGAGACAAAGGTGGGCGAGCTCTGCTGACCGTCTCCACCACGAGCCCCGTGTGGTCATACCCGGACTGCGACAGTGCCGAGCTGCTCCGCCTCCTGCTCTACTACACTTCCACCCTCAGGTACCAACCTGCTCCTCCCTCACGACGGGAGGTCACTCAGGCCACTGTGCTCGCCACCTGCTGACATCATTTCTTTTGTGGAACAGGAAGGAGGTGCTAGCACTGGGGCTGACTGTGCTGGTGGATGCCCGTGGAGCTGCTCCCTCCCCCGCTCTGTTCTCCGCCCTCAGGTCACTACAGGTGAGTCTAAACAGATCGAGCTTCCTGCAGTAGAATGAATAAATCCGGCGTAGACTGCACGTGAAGGCTGATCTTGTTTCTAAATATATCAGCAATCAAAGCTGAAGCAGCCACAGCTTCCAGCTTCTCATGCAAGCAGCTGCTAGCTCATTGCATCCTCTTCTGCGATACGTCCCGGGGGTCTGAACATCCTCAATGTTTGTGGCGACCTGCAGGAAGGAGGCGGGCTGTTCCCCAAATTTTCCTACTACCTCCTTTTCCCAATCCCGTTATCTCGACCTCAGTGAAACACTTGGGCCTTAGGAAGAGAGAAGCCTGGTGCTCGTTGTTGAGCTCGGCCTGCTATGGGCTACAAAATGAATGTGGGATAGCGTCACCTTGTTAAAGTAATGGTCCAAGACATTTTTTAACGAAGGTTTTATTTTTGCCTAAATCATGTAGATTTCTATTTTTCGTTGAGTTTTTTTTGTCTTTTCTGAAAACTGACTTGGGCCGTTATTTTAACAAGGTGACGATAGTTTGTGCGGCGTTAGCTGATGATTCATGCAGGTCGTGTAAAATGGACCCACCGGTGGAAAACATTCCAGAAGCTGGAATTTCAAAGCAAAAGGAATAAACAGTCATCGGCCATTCATCCTGTTTGCTCTTATTTTGTAACTCCTGCCTTTAAGACTTCCTGTGACTGAAGTGTGATGAACTCCTAAAGGCTACAAAGCAGCAACAGACAGAAAGAAATTAATTTTAGTATCACTCATAATTTTTATTAACATATAGATCTGCTTTCTTCATCAGGGCAGTTTGATGATCAGCTTTGGGTTCATATGATTAATATATACTTGGTGTGTGTCTTCATGATCGGTTTGATGGTTCATCGCTGCGAGCTGTGGGACAGGATCACCTCCTTTCATTAGGATGGCTCGCTGTGTCCACGGCCAGAGGACGTAATGAAAGAAGCACTGCAGCACCTTTGCTAGGATTTAATGATCATGGCTGCCGCTCACATATTTGCCATGTCTGTGGACCCTGCGCTCTGATTGGTCAGTGACCAGTAGAGGGCGCTGTTTACAAACAGCAGCGGTTGGAGGACTGCTCGGTGGCAGCTTTGTGTAGTCAGCTGGTTTCACTCAGATGTACTGACACACTCGGAGAGGTCAGAGGTCATGGGTGTGACCTGTCACTAACGGCACTGTAACAGGCCTGTTTTCTATTTTTCACACTATCAGGATTTATGAGGACTTCGTTGAGCTGAACTCCTGCAGACCAAACACCCGAAAATGAACCAGGCTCAAGTTTTTGTCCTTGTGTTGTTTATACCATTGTGTGTATTTTATGCAGCTCGTTAGCTTTTTTTCTCTGAAAGTGTGATTGATGGGTTCTTGTTCCAAATGTTGCTAATAGCAAATACATGAACAGCATCTTATTGATGGCTTCAGTTTTTTTCAAATCCACACTGAAAATGCTGAACTTGTGTGTCTGCAGTACTCTGTCTCACTGTGTGTGTGTGTGTGTGTGTGTGTGTGTGTCTGCAGGAGGACATACCAGCCTCTATCCACACTGTTTTAATCCTGGTCAACAAGGACTCAGCTCTGCGTGTGGACAAATCTGCAGCTACACAGGTACCACCTGACAACGCAGCTGCTCACAAACACACCTGCTGGCCTTCACGTGAATGTGTGTTATTGTTTTTGTTGTGCAGGTGGAGGTGCTGAGCTCTCTGAAGTCTGTTCAGAAACACGTGGAGCTCCGACAGCTTCCTGTGGACTTTGGAGGATCCTTCAGCTTCAGTCAGAGCGGCTGGATCGGCTTCAGAGCGGTCAGTATATGACACACAGATGCACAGACACGCACATACATGCACAGACACACAAACCTTGTCTACTGCTCAGATGCAAGTGCTCATGTTTTTTTTTTTTTGCATTAGTCCTTAAATGTGTGTTTTGGTCTCCAGATCTCAGAGCATCAAACGTCTGCGCAGCCACGACGCTGCTGCAGTTCAGAGCTGGTTTCAGAATAAAATAATTCATTAAAACCCCAAATAAAAAACAGAGCTAAGCTGCTTACTGCTGCCCTGTACTAATATTAATGCTAATAAACTAACGATCAAATTAGGACTTAAGACAGGATGAGGGAAGCCGCTGCCCCGCCCCCTCTGGGTCACCCTCCATAACAGCCAGTCATAACTGAGGAGGACGGGCTGAGAGCAGGTTAGTAATATGGATCAGAAGCAGTAATAAGTCCTACAAACATCTGCACACCCACGGAGTGTAATCATGCCAGTAACCATCTCCCTAAAGTGTTTCTGTGACATCAGAAAACTGTTTGTGTCACCTGGATGAAGATCAGCCGGGTCAGACTCATACGTCATGTTTCTGTTGATGAACCAGTCGGTGCAGTAATGCCTGCTCATTGCTGCTGCAGATGGATGGACGAGGTTTTCAGCTGGAGCGGTTCTGATTCTGGAAGAACTGAAGACTTTCAGAGCTTCCGTGAGCTTCTGGAACTGGTGACTCTTGTGCAGCTGAAACACTTTGAAGCATTGCGTGCTTCATTAAAGATAATGAGACAGGTTGGCTCACATTCCTGGGTTGCTAATGACGAGGTTTCCATTGTAGGGCCAGTGGAAGGTTTTAATCATCTTCCAGCTCGAGGTTGTGTATTTAAAGCTTCTGTTCTTCAGTAAGTGTGTTTAGTGCAGCTTTAGGAACTCTTCAATTGATGTAAACATGTGTTTGCCCCTCAGAGACTGGAGCAGCTGACCCGTCAGTGTGAAGACGTCATCATCCTGCTGCAGAAGAACATCAACACCCTGCGGTTCACGCCTTTACCGCCCACTGCTAAGGTAAAAATACAGCATGCTGCATGGATTCTGTCTGTCTTTGGCTCAGGAACCTAAAGCTGTCCAATACAAACACGTTAGTTCTGCAAGAACAATCAGGGTGAGGTTGAAGTCCACGTTGGGATGTCTGAGCCGTCCTCCGCTCGCAGGTCGAGCTGCGCTCGTCATTCTAGGACTGAAATTCTGCCCCTCCCATTGTGAATGCTTAGGATAGGTGGCGCTCTGACCGTACGTCTGCTACCAATTTACCACCATTTCATACTGAAGAAGAAGTCTCCTTTTAAATTCCTGTATTTTTGTTTTGTTTTGGCTGCAAAATGAATTCCCTCTAAATAAAGATGACATTTAAACTGTCCTCCCTCATTTTAAACACACACTGGGCTTAATGTAAAACTGCATGTTTTCTGGAGACGAGCTCACTGAAATGTGATGAAACGTGGACGAGAATAATGATCCTCTGGAAGTGTTCAAATCCACCGATGTGTGTTTTTAGTCACATGAGCTGTAGTTTTGTGTTCAGGTCTGTGTAGTTTGTGTACTTGTCTCCTCAATCTGGCCTGTCTGAGTTTGAGGTATCATCCTTCGCAGTGGAACAACTCGAAGTTCAAAGTGGTTCTGACAGGAAGTGTTTCAGGATGAGTGACGGGGTTGTTAATTCTGGAAAGAGATTTTTTTTTATTGTATTTTTGGCACTTTGAGCAAATGTGTGGAAAGACCAAAACCTTCGGTTTACACCGCCTGGTCCCAGTTCTCCCACCAAGGCTCAGCCCTCTGTCTCGCCTCCCCAGGACGCAGAGCTGCTGCTGTCCCAGTACAAAGCAGTGATGTGCAGCATCCTCGCAGACAGCCGATTGGTTCAGCTGCAGCAGGAGGGCGGAGCCTCTCTGTCGTGGCTGCGCAGGGAGGAGAGCGGCGTCGCCGTGGCACTGGACCAGCGGGCGGCGTTGGAGACGGTGTCGAATCTGTATGAGCAGGTGGACGAGCTGCTCCACTGCCTGGTGATGCTGTCCAACTCCAAAACGCAGGAGCTGAACTTCATCGTGGACTTCAGGAACCTGGAGCAGGGCTTCCGTGAGGTCAGTCTGAGCATGCTCAGTGTGCACCATTCATTCTGATAGTCACATCAGTGTCCTCTTAATGTGACGGGCCAGTGAAGTGTGGACTGTGTAGGTACTGCAGGTACACCAACAACATTTTCATTTGTTCAGTTAAAAACTTCCATTAAATATTTCTTTGAGCATCAAAAGTGTGTTTGCAGTTAAATTGTAACGAGTTTGTCTTCTGATGCTTTGACTGGATGTGTCAGACACTGCTCCCTGAACTCACTGATGAGTGAATAAATATTAGATGATATGTTGAGTCATCACTTTAATAATAAATCGTTATTTCGGTTTACAGTAGATTCATATGTGAGCTTTGTGCTGCTTGTCTGCATGCGGGTGTGGATGAGCTGTCAGATGTTGGGCCCCGAGGCACAGACGAGCTGAAAGAGCCTTTGTAGGACATCCAGACCTCATTGATCGCTTTTCTTTTTCTGTTCTTCACCTTACTGTTTGTCATTGTTCGGCTGGTGTGACCATGAAAAGTGTTAAATCAGATTCTTTTTAGTTTTAAAAAAAGCTTAAATTAAATTTTTTGAACAACAGAAAACCTCGTGCAGACGATGCGTATTTAAACCTTCACCACAGTAGGTTTGATGCTCTGCTCCTCTGGACCACATGTTGTCTTTGTGTGACTGTAGGAAAAGCAGTCCAGCCAGCGTTCAGCTTACAGTCTGTTTGCGTGTCTGTGTGTGTGTCCTTCATGCCTCTGTGTGTGTCTTTCAGGTGAAGACGTGGCTGCAGGAGGTCGGTGAAGTTCGTCTGAAGAGTCTGGAAGAACCAGCAGATTCTCTGGAGCTTCTGAACCAAAAGCTGCAGGACTACAAGGACTTCTGCACAACAGCATATGTATGACACACACACACACACACACACACACACACACACACACACACACACAGGTTTCTTTTTGGCTCCGTCCCTCCTGAGGACCGGTCCAGTTACGGAGTTCCTCTCTGTCTGCAGGAACAGTGTGAACGAGGTAAGGAGCTGCTCTTGCGTCTGGAGCGCTGGGACGACGTGTCATCTGCTGACCTCCACGTCTACGAGGACAAAGTTCACTCCTTCTGGGCTCAGCTGCAGGATTTTACTCAGAGGGTCAAAAGCACCGGGCAGCACATTGAGCGGGCCGTCCAGCTCTACCGCTTCCTGGATCAGGTACGGTCACGATGAAGGAAGCACTCAGGAAGTAGCGAGTTTGTTATTCTCTGTAAATCTGTTTCATGCTTTCAGCAGAGCTTCTGCAGCGTTCAGATTCCAGACTAGTTAAAAAGCATTTTTAGTTCCAGCTTCTGCGATTTTTCTTTCAGTTTAAATCAGTCTGAACTGAGGAGGCTGTGGGTCCTGAGCAGCTTTGCAAATCCAATTTTAGGTGCATATAAAATAGTTGAATTTGTAGCATCGTAGCAGCTGGTTAGTCGTGTCTCCCCTCCTCCTCCTCCTCCTCATATCGTCTTCCTGCAGTGAAACTGACAGCTTGTATTGAGGCCAGGAGGATGAGGGGGAGCGGGGGGTGTCAATATTGCTTTGTTTACTGGACTCTTTGTAAAGGGTTGTGAGGGGGGTGATGGTCTTTGTTTGTGTATTTTTATTGGATGCTGATATTTTTAGTTTGTCCCTGAGACCTCACCGACCTTCGGACAAACCAAGCTGGCCGTAATCAGTCGTAAAATCATATTTGTTAACTTTTCTCGTTTATACCTTCAAATCTTTTCCTCCATCCAGCCATCATCTTCTGCTTATCCGGGGCCAGGTCGCAGGGGCAGGAGCCTAAGGAGAGAGCTTGAGGCACCGCAGAAGTTTGAGATGTTTCAGAGGGGAGGGGTCTGAAGTCCAGGACTTAGATTAAACAGGTGTTTACTGAGTCTGAACTACTCTGACTCTGCTGCTGCTCACAGCTGCACCTCCTTAACGGCTGGGTTCAGGTAGGCGTGGGCAATTAAACAATAACTATCAGTACGAGTTGAGGTCCATATAAAGCTGACGACAGTAACGCAGTGTTGAAGCGGTCGAGGGTGGAGTTAGAGCTGCACACACACTGATGTTTTACCTGTTTGTGTGGCATTGATTCCCAACAGCTTCAGTTTGAATCTGATGATCCAATTTTTAATATCTTTTGTCCTCACATCGAGCTCAAAGGAAAGCCTGTGATTTGTTTATCGATATCACTCAGCGTTAGTTTCAGGTCTCCACTCTGCTGCTGCCGCCCGGGCCTCTTGGTGCCCCTTCAAAGGGCTTCACGGGCACGAACGCCACCCGTCCATCCCATACTGCTGCAGTGACCTGCTCACACGCTTTGAGCCTCCATCACAAAATCACAGCAGTGCACAAAACGCACAGCCGGCCAGTCGTCGCTGTTTTGAACCATGTTTGTTAGAATTGTCATATTGCACATGGATGACAATTGTTGGCATAAATTTGCATTACACTGCGTGAAGGAGGCGTCGAGCTGTCTGAGGCTCACTTCCTGTCCTGGCTGCTTGGGCCGATGGGCGCCTGAGACTGATTCAGGCTTTCACCACTTAAACTGCAGTCAGAGCCACAGAAAAGACACAACACAGACACACAAAGCATCTCTGCACAACACCAACTACTCTGTGTGTGTGTGTGTGTGTGTGTGTGTGTGTGTGTGTGCGCGCGCTCTGAAGTTTCCACTCTGATACACTGAGCAGCCAATATTGACTTGCAACACACAAACTCGCAGGAATGAAGCAAATGCGTGTGCGTGTGTGTGTGTGTAGTCCAGGTATCACTCCAGTGCCAACTTTTCTTCCCACCTCCCTTTCATTCCTTTCACCACAAAGTCTTTGTCGCCGTGGTGACGCCCCCTCCCCTCCTTCTGGGACCGCCCATCTGCCATTCAGCCCATTGATGAGGTGGGTGTGGGTGTGTGTGTGTGTGTGCGTGTGGGGGGTCAGGATGCCGCTCTCTGCTTGCTTCATTCAGGCTTCAGAGCTTCAGCTGAACACATCAAGGTACGATACACACTTCTGTTTTCCTTGTTAAACACACACAGCTGAGGTTTGCTAGTTTTACCAGAGTGTGTGTGTGTGTGTGTGTGTGTGTGTCTACGGCACACAGTTGTGTGGCAGCTAACAGATGTTGTCATTTCTTAATGTTGGAAGCTTCACGTTTCCCTGATCTTGTTGTGTTGCACTGTGACGTTTCCGCTCTCGCTCGTGTTTGACGGGCTCGTGTTTGTAAAGTTTTGTGTTGACCTCAGAGAGCGCAGCATTTTGTCTGTTACGATGGCTGCTGTGTCGGATGAGGTGAACTTTGTCGACTATCGTGGTGATCGCCTCTTTGGGACGGCCGGCGAGCTGCAGGAAGAGAAACTGCTCCTGCTTTGTCACAGCCGAGTGCAGGAAGAAACTGAGCAGCTGGCAGAGCGTTCTGTGCTCACAGGTGGATGATGACTGTTACTTAAACGCCACCTTTCCGGCGTGAGCTGTATTTAGCCTCTCTGCACATGTCATTGTGAGGCATCAAAAACATAGTTTGGTGTTTCATTAGAGGGGAAAAAATGAGTGCAGGACTGCAGACTTCATGGAGATTGTGGAGAACAAATAAACTGCATTATTGTGGCGCTTGTTTCCTGACAGATCTTTGAAACTGACCACTTTTTAGAATTGTTTCACCACAGCGCGCTGCAGCACTAATACCATCAGTTGTTGTTGTCTAAAGCCGCCTTTACTCAAATTTCACCAAAGTTGAGGAGCTGTGTGAGCTTGTGTACTTTTAGAGATCATTCAGCTCAGTGTTGGTTCATTCTGAACCTTCCTGCCGGTTCCTCCAAACCGTCGGCGCCTCCTAGAACAGAAATCATCGAGCTTCAAGTTCCACCCGGCGGGTTCTGGCAGAGCAGCTGCTGTCGGTCAGCTACAGCGTGCTGTAGGTTTTAATGAGAGTTGGTGTTTAAAGCAAAGAGATCAGAGTTTCTTCTTATTGACGATCAGAAACTTATTTTTATTTGTTTCATACGTTCAGATTTCTGGAGTATTGTGACGTTGCCGCGACCATTTGAAATCTTATCCGGTCATTCTTGAGGCCCAGTTCATTTTTGTGCCACGACTCAACTTTGAAGACAGAACGTTCTCCAGGAACCACAGAGAACCACTGAGCTGTTTGAAGTAGCTCCACCACCGCTCCTCTGAAGGAGGAGAGGAGCCCTGCCCCCTCCTTTGCTCTGGTTTTGGAGGGTTTTGGCCTCCTCCGCCCTCCCTCCGTCTCCCCTCCTCCTCTTTGGTTGACTGGCTCCAGGCCTGGAGTCCTGCAGGGCCACTGTCCCCAAAACCCGAGCCCATGCGCGCCCCCCCTCCCGCCTCCGAAGCACCATAACAACCACATGTTATTTGAATTAGAGCCTACCTCCTCTTCTCTGAAGCCCCGCTGCTTCACTCCCTCTCTTGTTTGGAAACAGTGGAGCTCAAATAGTCGGCTGGATAATCAATTTATTGATCGAAAGACATATAATCAGCATCTGTTGTGGCGATTGATTGTTGGAGGCCTGAAACAAGTGCAGTGGAAATAGTCCCGCTGACAGTAACGCACCCCTCAGCTGTTGTTTCTGAATCTGTCCCAAAAATCTTTTTAAAGAACAATTTAAAGAAAAGCCCTCTGAAAAACCATCTGAATTCTCAAAGAAACACAAACAATTCAAAAAATAATAGTAAACAAACAAAACAGATTACATGCGGCATTTGGCCTGGGAATTTTCAGGATCCCCCAAGGAGGAACTGGAAAATGATGCTGGGGAGATATCCGGAATACCCCCCGAGCTCGGTACCACCGCAACCCGACCTCAAGAAGGGACAGGCGGTCTTGCGCACAAAACATCTGTTCAGTGTGATGTGATCACACAGCACACGAAACCACACTGTAGCAGATCTGATTTATCCGGATTATTTTTCCACTTATTTGTGTGAACAGTTGTCTCACGGCCCTTTATACTGTAAGATAAACAGTATATTAATACCTACAGTATTAATATAAATGTTTCTATATGGGATCTGTTACAACCGCTGTGTGCCACCAATCACTGCATGTGAACTGATCATTATGGACCTCTGAATCAATCCAAGCCCGTCTTTGTTTAAATGGTCCACAGTTTCAGTTTCATTCAGACGTGCTGCAGAACTGAAGATGGTTACAATAAAACACTTCAGTGAGGGTCCTCACAGAGACACACAGAACTGTGTGTGTGTGTGCTCGTGGGAAATGAGCGGCTGCAGCGATCAGGACACATCAGCAGCTAATCGGTCTGAAGAGCGCTGACCCGGTGGCCTGGCGCCGCAGCAGCTCCGTATGGTTTCATTGTTATCACCTCCCTTCGCTGTACAGTCGGATCATCTCAGTGTCACAGTCTTGGTTGTTTACGTCAACCTCAGGAAGACGGGAAGCCTTCTTTTAAGCCCTGCTGGCTCTCTTTCAGCAGCTCTCAGATCAGCGAGTTCAGTGAAATATTTCCTCCCACCTCCCATTCTTTGATGAATGTGACACATGCAGTTAACCCTCTCCTCCTCCTCATATCCAAGTTTCCCCTCTTCAAGCCTTTGTGGGAGGACTGGAGGACGAGGAGATGTGCAGGTCCACCTGTACATGTTTCAAGGCGTGGACTGACTGACAGAGGTGTAGATGAAGGAAGATCCATTTTCTCAGCCAGGTGTGAAGCAGATGCTTTCTCACAGAAACACGAGGAGGGCCAATAGTGTTGGGACGCCTTCATTAAAACCACAGCAGTTTGTTTTGTGACCTGCACATTTAGTCGGGCCCAACGAACTGAAACATGCTGCCGTGCTCTTCTCCATGGAGCCCAAACCTCTGCCGTACTCTTCTAGCCTGAAATCACGAGTAGCTGAGACACTGAGATGTGTCAGATTGTTCTGTGTGGCCGGTGGGTTGTTTTCCTTCAGCAGGCAGTGAGGAGGGTCTCTCTACCCTCACCCTGCACTGTGCTTGGAGCGCCCTCTGCTGGTCCCACCACGACTCCCCTCCTCAGCTGTCAGTGCTGCTGAACTCTTCCTCTCCAGGCCTTGAAAAGTTTGGAATGACCCACTCTGAACTGACACGCACATGACCTCGCACGTGTGTGTGTGTGTGTGTGTGTGTGTCCTGCTGTTTTAGTGGTGAGGGAATGTGTTAGCTGTATGTCAGGAGGGTACAGACCCATGCAGTCTGTCAGTAGAAAAGCAGGAGGCCTCTTCTCTTTCATTCTCACTCTCTCTCTCACACACACACACACACACACACACACACACACACACGCTCTCCTCCCTCTCCAGCCTTCAACAAAGAGGAGACTGGCGGTCGCACACTCGCGAGCTCACACTTCAAAGCTTTCTGCCTGCAGACTTGCAGTGACGACATTTGTGTGTCTTTGTGTTGTTTGTCAGAAGAGACGCCCTGAAGGAACCCTCTTTCTGTTTTTGGTTCTGCTCGCTTTAAAGGACAGATGAAGAAAGATTGTGTGGGGGGGGAGGGGGGGCTGTAAACACACACAGATGGTAAAGTTAACATGGTGGAGCTGCTGTTGCAGTGCAGACATCGTGCTTCCTGGATTTACGTTTCTGAGATTATGGAAGTGGTTTGATTTTCTGTTTCTGAGAGTATTTGGGACGCTTCAGCATCATCTTCAACCAGCTGCTGCTTCTAATGTCGAGTTTTTAAAACAGGTGGCAGTCCTCAGTGAACCAATCAGAGCGCATTACAGCGTACATGTTGATTGGCTTGAGTTTTATGGCCAAACTGGTTTCCCTGTGACAAAAGTAACGTGTCAGGTTGTTGACGCTGTTTCTGAAAACCCAAAAGTTTTTTCTTCTAGAACAGGGGTATAAAATTAAAATTTAAAGAGGTCCGGTCAGACAAAATTTCATTAGGCCAAGGTCCGGAAGTGCAAATATTTAATGTTTTTTTTTTTTTTATATATATATATATATATATA
>VUQK01025654.1:0-10194 GCA_015106715.1 Bujurquina vittata
TCGCTTCGGACTTTATCAACCTTTATCTGTAAAGCAAAGCCCGCCACAGATAGGCTGACAGGAAGACGTCTCACTCCGTTTGAAAAAGAAAAAACGGATCCAAGGTTTGGGACAATTTCACACTCACTCCGTTTAAACAAAAACATAGTGAGTGTGAAACTGTCCCAAACCTGGGATCGTCTAGCACGCCGTGTTCTTTTGCAATTAGCCGCCATGACTTAACACGCCGCTGAATGCTATTGCGCTCGCCAGAGATAGGCGGACGGGAAGACGTCTCACTCCATAAAAAAAAAAATAAATCACTAATAATAAAAAATGACTATAATCGACAATTAAATTCGTCGCCAACTATTTTTATTGTCGATTATTGTCGACAATGTCGAATAATCGTTGCAGCCCTATTATACACAATTGACAATCCTGAACACCTATAAATTAGCACTGAATGAAAATCCTGCTTTGCTATGCTACATTCAACCTCATCACCCTGCTCATGAGTCAGCTAACCCAATTCATTCATTTACTTGGCAAACCAACATCTAGTTGTAAAATTTAATTGGTTATATTATTCTCTTATTACCAAGGTCAGTCTAACACAGCTACAGTGAATCCTCACCTATCATGGGGGAAATGTTCCAGAGACCCCAATGACAGGTAAAAATCTATGAAGTAGAGGTGTTATATTTATTCTATTTATATATATTTTAAGGCTTTATAACCCCTTTGCACACTCCTACAAACCTTTCCCACTCTCTTAATACAACTTAAATGATGAAGATGATAAATTATGTAGCATTACAGCTCTTCTGAAGACATCACTTCATCAGGCGCTTCATCAGATGGTGCCATAGCTTTGCCCTCGGCCGTAACTTGACAGGTCATCTTATACAACAAACTGGCTTAGGATCTTCTTTTTAAGTCTGATATAAATAAATAAATATCTAACCACAAAAACTCTTACCTTGGCCCTTTTCCTGCCATGGCTATGGTTAGGAGCCCGCTTCTGAAAGAAGATTTTGTTATTTTAATCATTTTAATAATTCAGCATATTTAACTACATAAAATAATTAGGGTGCAGATAACCTCCATCTGCAAAAGTAAGTAAATGTGTCTAAGATACAGGTGTGCATTCATCAGTATAAATAATCACCTGTGAAACTATCACCACAGAAAACACGGCCATGCACAATATATCTGAGGTTTTGATATTACTGGCTAACAAAGTTTCAGTGCAACATGTGATTAAATTCTAAAGCAAAATAGCAATAAAATGTAATTTTTTTTATTCAAATAAATATTAGATTGCAAGGCTCACTGCTGACAAGGAATGTCACTCAAAAAAAAAAAAAGATGTAAGTGGTGGTTTTTAGATTTTTCTATGTTCTCGTCTCTGCTCTCAGTGCAGGGGACACAGGAGGGAACAAATTTGACTTCTGGTAATGTAATGACTTTTGCAAAGACAACGTTAGTCGAACACAACAAAATATTTGCCAGTAAGAGGGAAAGTACAAGCAGCTTCTTAATTTGAAAAAGAAAAAGAAATTCAGATGACATGTGAAACCACCTCATCTGTTTTCTTATTATAATAATGATCGTAGCATATGTATGTATGTATGTCAATTGCCTTACTCCTCCTACAGGCGTTAATTAGTCCGGATGAAACTTACTATATAAATTATAAAGTCAGTTTATAGCTTTCAGCATCTATATAGCTTTTGGGAATTTTTTCTAGAACACTCAGGCCCCGTTTACACGACACCAAACGGTGTCGTTTTGATGCGTTTCAGCTTTCCATTTTCACAGAGATGGTCCAGAAACGCTCTGCGTTTACAGGAAGATGCTTGAAACTGTGAAAACAATGTAGTTCCCATTGCCAGGCCGCAAGTTGGCTGTGTTTTTTTGTTTGTTTTTTTAGCGAAGCTTGTTTATACAACACACGGGTGCGTGGAGGGACTCCGTAGGACGAGCCACAAAGATGTGTTCATTATTTACAAAATGGCCAATGTGAGAGGCTTTGTGGACTGACAACGATGTTTGATTGCTCCTGCACACAACACTCAATAAAAAATGGCAAAAACACAAGAAAAGATCGACTGTGAGACGCGCTACTCAAAGTTCGCTGACGCAAATGCTAACCCTATTGAGTGTTGTTCATCTATTAGCGCATGTGCGGAAAACAGTGGCAGTCGTAACCATAGTGCGCATGTGCGAGTACCCCCATTTCCAAAACACAAAGTCTTCAACAGGTCCACTCTGGACCCTATTTCGAAAAAGCATAATTTTCACTCTGTTTTTGTGTAAACGGGAGGCCAAAACACATCAAAACAAAGCAGTTTTCATTCTGAAATAGTGCCGTGTAAAAGGGGCCTCAAATGCTTATGAATTATATATATTATGTGAGTAGCTGATATCAAAATGGCAACATTACCTGTGCATTATGTGTATGCTATTTTTTAAATACATTTCACTATATATTTACCGCAGTGGCACTTTGGGTTTGAGTGGAATGTGTTGTCATGCAAATCTGTAAATAAGTGTTCGAACAGTGACGCTGATAGTGCTTTTAATTGATTACGTTCTTTTATACAATGAATATGTAGCTTGCAAAGACAAACAAAAAATACATGTTTTTATTATTCATTTGTTTGGTGTTTATGAACAGCCATTTTTGCCATATGACTATATACAGTGATATACAGAAGATAAAGAGTAACATGATAAATTAACATACATGTGTGTTTTAATGCATGAGCAAAGCAAACAACTGGTGCAGGCTGGTATTAATAATTGTTTAACATATCAGTCGCTGGTCCTTCTCAAGAGAGGAGGAGATATATTATTATTACCACTCTGTAGAATACAACTGCTATTTTTGCTGTAGCCATTTTTTTCTTTTTTATGCAACATTTAAATGTAAACTTATTAGCACAAGTATTGTCAACCTCTCCTACCTGTGCATCCTGTGAGGAGCTATCATCCAGCTCCAGGCCGTCTCCAGTCCCTTCCTTGATGCCCTGTGGTTGAGGGGAGGTCTTGCCTCGACTGCAGGGCTCAATAAGTGGCCCACTCTCTCCCTCCTGCTGGATGTCCGTTGTCAGGCTCACTGACATCTTTTTAGGGGAGAGGGGGGAGGGTGGGAGTGGGGAGGGGGCTGGGTGGAGGACCCAGGAATGGCTAAGAAAAAGGTAGTAAGGCATAAGAGGGGGAGGAGGTTCTATACTTTCTACACAGAATGGCTATCCATTTGTCAAAAAATGATCAAAGAAAAACCAAAGAGAAAGACAGCGACACAACTGAATGTACTTCTGCACCATTACCTGTAGGTGGTACCAGATCAGGGCTGGACTCTGTAAAGTGAGTCTGGACAGGAACCACACACGGAAAGATGAGGGGACCCACTAAGGAAGTGTACTGGACTGGGCTTCAGCAGGGGGCAAAGTGCAGTCCATAGCAAGCCTTAGCCTTTCAGGAAGGGCTGCAAAGGGAAGAAATAAAAAAGGGGAAAAAAAGCCTAAACTGTGAAAAATAACTAACAAAAAAACTTTATAAAGTAAATATTTGCTCTCATAATAAATAGTTTAAATAAATACTTAATTTTTTTGTTTTACTACGTGGGCACCTCATTTGGGGGTGGGGGGTTCTGGTAGACCGCTCAGGTTAATTAATATTTTGAGCAGGTACCGTACCTAAATTAAAGGCTACAAAATCAGACCATCTATATGAATTTAAAACAACTATAGTTATATTGTGGCAACTACAGTACAAAATTTCTCATCACACCTCAGCCAATATGATATTTTAGTGCCCCTTTTGATAACTCAATTCAGGTGAAAGAGGGAAAAAAAGAATTAAATCAGAGTTTATAATGGAAAAACACAGAAACAGGATCTGCAGGATCTAACTCTCCAAGGATCTAACTCTCCAAGAACGGTCTAGAAAAGACACTTTCCCTCATTAAATTCATGACAGCATCAAAGTAAACACTTTAGTGTCTTCTATTCATGAAAATCAGTTTGAACTTACATCTTAAGATGTAAGCTCAATGACTCCAACGAGCCAAAAAGCTCCCAACATAGGTGCAAAACCTGCTTTAAAAGACACAACTTTAGGATACCCTTAGAAAAGCATGCACATGTGAAAAAAAAAATATATACATATGTATATTTACAGCAATCAGGTGAACTGAAGAGGCAGTAGCTAGCCAGCCAGACAAGGGGGAGGGGCACCAAACGACCAGCCACCACCTCAGGGGTCTTCTGGGGCCTCTCTCTCTTCTCTTCCTCCAGCTTAGTGCAGCAGCATGGTCTGTCCTACAGTCAGGAGTCCTGGATACCAAGAGCAGAAGAGGAAGACACGGATGACGTCATGTTACACACACTGAGTGACTCATCGCTGCTGCTGCTGCTGCTCCTGCTATTTCTAGGAGGGAGGGGGACAAAGCAGCTGAAAGCTCAAAAGCTACCAACAGGCAGGTTTTGAAAAAAGCAGCACCTAGAGCAGGATTAATCTTTATTAAAGTGCTAAATTGTTGACTTTGTAACTGCTTATAATTAGTTTCTACAGTGTGGGCTCCATGCTCCACGAACAGTAAACGTGATTTCTAAGAAAGAGCTAAAAATGTGTTCCTCTTCTAAAATTCATCCCAGCAGGAAGGTATCGGACACACGCCATCTGGCAAAGCCTAGCACACTGAAAATTTCTGCCTGCTCAAATAAAAGGCCCTGCACAGTACCAACTATTATTACTTTTTTTTTAATCTGGTATCTCACAAGAATAAAAACACACACTCACCAGCAAATGAACTGTCCTACAAGCCTATATTGTTTCACGTGGTCAAAAACAGAATAAGTTGTGCATTTTGTTAATTTAAAGGAAAAAAATGTATAAATAAGTAGGACTGTCAGAACAAATGCATTGCATACATTGTTGAAGACTGCCATTCATGTGCATGTCTGCACCACTGTGCCATGCTACAGAATAAAATAGAGCATTCAAATTGAGGCAGGTATTCCCAGTGTGGGAAAGACCCAGGCAATGTAACAGCAAAGTCATCAGCAGCATTACACTACATCACTGACCAGGACACCTACAAGCCCCCAATCACACTACTTACATAAACCTACAGTAATGTATGGGTGACTCGATCAAAAAAATAATCTGCTCCTGTTTGTTCGCATTCTGCAAGGCAATTCTGAGCAAAGGGAATGAATGGTTTTGGATCAGAAAGCAAGTATATTCATTCACTTCAAATGTCAGTCGCACATCTCATAGTTGAACAAACTGTGCTAGCTTAATGTTAGGGAGGGGCTGCAGGAGAAATTGTGAATCAGAGCCAGCAGTGGGGTGCTTATGAATAAACCAGCTTTACCTATGCTCTCCTCCTCTGCCCATCCCTCTCTTATGATCTCTCAGCTCTATCAACACTCCTTCCTCCCAGTTTCACTCAACACACACAAACCAGCCCACAAGGTTGCCAAGGAGATGGTAACGTCATTCTGAACTACTGCCATTTCTGCTGAGTACCAGTGAAACAGGAAAGGAAAACAGTGATATTAAAAATAAATACAAGGACTTCAGTGTACACAGAAAAATGGAAAGACAGAAGCAGAGAAAAAGCAGCAAACTGAAAAGGAGTAAGAGCCCAAGATATGCCATTACTCCTGTTCCATTTTCTACTTCTCAAGTTCAGGCAATCTTACACTGATACAACAAAGTGGGTTCTCTATTTTCTAGGTCATGGGATATCAAGTAGTAAAATGTCAAATTAATGCCTTCGCTGACAACATTCAGTTTCCAGTCGATCTGCTTGCAAAAACAACCTTTATGGCGTTGTTGCGATTATTTATGTCCAATATACCATACAGCTTGGCATAAACACCGCAAGAGCGAGCTGCCTCTTCATTCTGCTAGTTACCGGGGTGGAAAGTCATACCTGTATGATTGGTTGCCTGTAAAAGTAAAAAGAGTGATAACAACAGCTTTCCATTTTCACGAAAAAGGCAGAGTACTCTGAAAATAAAACTACCCTAGAGTATTATGGAGAAAGCCCCAACAATCAAACACCCTACAAGCAACATGGCGAAATCTGTAACCATTTTGTAAAATAAAGGCCTTATTTCTTGGCAGTGTTATCAGAAATTTACAAGCACAATGATAATATATATTTGCAGTAGCACTGCTCTGCACTTGCTGTGCCCCAGTTCAGTCAGTGTATTGGTGGGCCTGATGTAGACATCTCTCGTCAGCTGGGCGATAAAATGTTAATTATTGTGAAATAACTTTTCCTCAATTGAAATACTGGGAGACTATCAATATAAAGTTGACAGAACTCTTTCCATACATGTTTTGACAGACAACACGAAAGGCCAATGACAATGAGAATAGCACTGCCCAAATCAATCATGTGGTTGGATTACAGTAGCATTCACTGCAAACTGTGTCAAAAGCATGTTTCCACAAAGCTAGGTAACACCACAAATCGTTTTGATCATCTGAAAACAGTGTCACAGGGCACAGTTGACCCTTTACCTGCACAATGCAATGCACATGCAATGCAAGACTTATTGTCCCAGACACTTTTTCCCATGCCATGCCTTACAGCAAAAAACAGACAATGATATGCAACAGCCTATTTTCTTTTTTAGCCAACATTGCGGAAATCGCTAAAATCTGGCACTTGTTTTGACATTTTTAGGGCTTATTACTGGTGCACATTATTAATATAGTTTTATTACAGAGTCGCAATTTTGTGTCCTGACGTTAACTTAGGTCCACATATCGCTCCAACTGAAAACATAACCAATAACCAACACCAAAAATATAATCAATCCTCCTAAGTTGTCATAATGCAGCGCAGGATACATCGACCCACATCATCCACATTACTTGTCTTGCAGAGTAGCTCGGACCCTGATGACAGGCAACTAGTTGCGAGACAGTTGATACACTGCCCTACCCACTGGGTCAGGTTATCACATCAAAAGCTGCAACTGGAAAGGAGCCCTAAATCAGACATGAAGGGTGTCTGTGCCTGTGTGACAAAGAAAGCCATCTGCCTGGTGTACTGCAATAGTGGGTTCGTTTTAAGGCAGACAGTATGTGTATACCACTGCAGACAGCAGGCTAGTCAGACTAAATATTGTGTGCAGGTATGAGCTCATTGTCAAATTTAGCTTGCCTCTGGTCAAGCTGGGTCAGGGTCTTTGCAATAGTTAGAGAAGTGCAGTAAGCCACAGAAATGAAAATAAGTGCATGGTAACTTTAAATGCGGCAGGATTATCAATATCAAATGCAATGGACTGACTGACACAACAAATGACCAATATAAATCAGACAGAGCCAAAATGCAGTTTAAGAGTAAAACGCTTTGTCCACAAAAACAAATCAGTCAATAGGGTAAGTGAACAGAGAAGAAGCTCAGTAAAATCCTACAATTTTGTCTGGGTAACTTAACATTTGCTTCTATGATCAGTTTTCGCTTCATTCATTGCATCATTTCAAATTTCATAATGGAGAAGCATGCGTGGCAAGAATGCCTCTCCATTTTCTCTGCAGAGGCTGAATGAAAGATGAAGGTGAATGAAATGCTGCAAACAGGAGTGAGCATGCACGCATAAACCCACAGATGGCAGTGGGAGAGACGTTACACAGGCAGCTCGACCCAGTTCATCTTCTCTGTATTCAGCTGCGCACCTCGCCCGTTTGACGTCAGAGAGAACCCATTTCACAAAAGGCAGCAAGGTTATGTCTTCACAAAGTGGAGGCTGATGTGTGTGTGTGTGTGCGTGCGTGCGAGCGAGCGTGCGTGCGTGTGTGTAGTAAAGGCAGGAGTGCAAGCTCAGTGTCTGCACATATCATATATCAGCAGCCCTCGCAGTGTGTGCGTAGCAGTGCTCATCTGTGTCAGAGAGGATTCCCCTTTGCGTTGGTTGCACAATTTCACACAGAGAGGGGGACGAGGGCAATGGCAGAGCACTTTGGACTGTTGAGAAGCAGTTCATGTACATTTACTTCACTTGCATCAAATATCTATAGATAAGTAATTTTGGATAGTGTTATCAGCCGTGACCTATGTAAAAGAGAATAAGGTGACTATAAGGTTCAGCGAAAAGAAGACAACGGCACAGTAAAAGAAGCATCCTGGAGGCGCTCAAACAAATGAGGAGAACAAAAATGGTCAAATGTAGCGGAAGACAGGGTTTCTCTTCTTCCATGTATGTCTTTGTCCTTCTCCCCGCCACCCCCTCTCTTCTTTCTGTGTTATGAGGATACCCCTTCCTGCCTTCCACCCCCTCCACATCAACCCCTCCCATCAATATCTCTCTCTCCTTCCACCCACTAATAAATGTTAGCTCTCTCTGCCTCGGTTTTTCTTCCTCTTTTAATGTGTCTTCTTAAATTGTCAGGCCTGCTGCTGACGCCATCCTCCTCCACTCAGGCAGCCCACTCAGTCCTGTGGGACGAGCTATGACTCATTCTCTCCCTCCTTCCCTCTTCTCCCTCCTTAGTAACCTACCTACCTACCTACATATATACCTTTCTGTAACCATCTATCTGTTGCTCACTACTTATATCCTATATATAGTCCTCTGCTGCATGTGGAAAACATGCAAAAGCTATATGAAGAGAAAAAAATGACAAAATAAAAACACAAGGACAAACTGGGTGATACCGTAAAAGATGGGTTTGCCACGTAAATTTTAGTCTTTTCTGCATAATGAAGAAATGTCAGTGGAGAAAGAGGGAGGAACCTGATCTTGGATGCATTATTGATGAAGTCAAGAGTGCAGGAATGTGGGTGATGAAGAGAAATATTGAATTCCATGTAGGCCAAAACTGAACAACTAAATATGAGTTGTGAAATAATCACTTTTATTAAAGCAAAAAGATAATCAATGTAGAAAAACATAAAATCAAAATAACTAGTAAAAAAAAACGTTCACTTTAATTTACCCATTTCTTTAGAGCTTCTACTACCCTTACTTCAGAAAAACCTTTACTGGTAATCTTGTAGCGGTCATTTTCAAACAATATCTTCCAGTAACTTCTTGTGTTTTTTATACAAGATTTTAAAAAGAAAATACTAGAACCTTCAAAGACCATAAAATTAAGCCAATGGCAGTGCTTGTTTCTGAGATGATCACTAGCCAGGGTTGCAGGCCCAACAGATGAAAATGCCAGCCTCTTGAGAAGTACAAGTAAGTTCTGAGTGGTCAAATTTTTTGCCTTTAGACAGCTTATAAGTTAGTTGCCCGGAACATCCCTGGATGTCAGGCTGTCTACCTTCATTTTATTTATATACACAGTCTATGGCGCAGACAACATTCACTTTACCTCCACTTGACATCTGTCTTCTCATCCATAACAACTGCACAAACATGAACAAGAGCAATCTGCATTAGATTTTTCCACACCCTTTTAAGTATCTATACAAGACAAACAGCTACAACATGTAGTTGAGGACGTGAAAAGCTGTGCACAGCGCCTACGAGCTACAAACTTACTACCATGCTGGGGCCATCAGACTCTTCTCATCAGTGTGTATATCAAGACGAATATTTTCAGGTAGCACTTGGCACTGAATCAAATTTTAATTTCAATTCTTACATCCAGTGATTATAAAGACAATACCAGCAGGGGTAAAAGGATTATTCTTTTCTATGAATTTGCACTGTGGCTCTAGTTTTTTATTTTGTAAAGAATCAAGAGCATTCCTTTCATAAAAGCTGAAATTCACTCACTGTTTAGTGCAGCTCCAGCCATGATGAATAAAAGAAAACCTTCAGTCAATATCAACCTAGATAGGTTAAAACTGTCAAGGTTTCATAGATGAACTTGCGAAAGGATTAACAGCTCTCTCCAGATTGCTCAGGGTCTCTCAGCTGCTGCCAACTGACTATCGGATTAGGCCTCCATCACTAGCCTTGAGGCTGCTATCCAACTCTTCCAAGGTACTTAAGTCCGCTGACTCCTGGGCCCATGTTTGGACCTGTCCATACCCTCAAACATACCACAGTGAAGGTTTGCAGGTTGGCTGGCAGGGACCAGCAGCTGCCCTTGTGAGATAGAGTTGAATTCAAAAACAGCCTCTTGTCTGGAGCTACCGCCCTACTAGACGACCCCACTTCCACTGTATCTGCCCTTTTTTTTTTCTTTTTTTTTTTTTTGTTATCTCCCTTTGTACCCCCACACGGG
>VUQK01025670.1:3240-13515 GCA_015106715.1 Bujurquina vittata
CCTGTCAGTGTGACAGAGAGAGGAGTCGACTGTCTGGAAGTACCACAGAAGAAGAAGCTGATGGAGGAAACACCTGATGCTGATCTGAATAATGTCCAGAGAGGGAAACATGCACAAGAAATAAAACTGCATGAGGTCTGCAAAGAATCAGTCAAGAAAGAGAAAATTCAGGAAGAAAGTGGAGCAAGGAACCATCAGAATGATGATGATATGGAGGTTGATGATGCAGCTCTCAGTCAGACTGCTGCAATAACACAACAGCATGAAACCATGAAATGGCCCAAAAAGCAGCAGATGCTGTCAGAGCAAAAAGACACACAAGAATATCTGACAGAAGATGATGAGGATCAGATGGAACATTCAGGACTTCAGTTTCCACCATTTACAGAAGAAATCAGAGAGCAGCGAGTGTCATTAGCAGGATCAGAGTCCTTTAGTTTTACTTTTTATCTGAACACTGATCTGGAACTATGGAGAGAAAAAAGAGACAGAACATCCTGAGAAAGAGAGAAGAGCTCAGAGTGAAGGAGGAGGTCAGAGAGAGATGATGGAGAATAATGAAGGGCTCACAGCTGATGGAGCAAACAGGAAGGAGAGAGAAAAACTACAAGTGACACATGAAGGAGCGCTGCAGGAGGAGCAACAAGAGAAGGAGAATCAGAACGAGCAGCCGGAGGAACCTGTCAGTGTGACAGAGAGAGGAGTCGACTGTCTGGAAGAACCACAGAAGAAGAAGCTGATGGAGGAAACACCTGATGCTGATCTAAAGAATGAGAAAATTTGTGTAGAAGGTGGAGCAAGGAAGCATCAGAATGATGATCATTTTGAGGCTGATGATGCGGCTCAGTGTCAGTCTGCTGCAATAACACAACAGCATGAAACCATTAAATGGACCAATGAGCAGCAGATGCTGTCAGAGCAAAAAGACACACAAGAATATCTGACAGAACATGATGAGGATCAGATGGAATATTGAGGACTTCAGTTTCCACCATCTATACAAGAACCCAAAGAGCAGAGTCCTTTAGTTTCTCTTTACTTTTGCCCTCTGATCAGGAGACACAGAGGGGGGGAAACAAAAGGAGAGCAGTTCAGGGAAGGAAGTCAGACAGAAAGTGGTGAGGACAAGAAACTATCAAATGTGAAGAAAGCAGCAGAACAGATGGAGGAAAAACAAATCAATTTCATGTATTTTCGTCCATTCTAGCAGCTGTTCTCTAGTTCAGTTCTTCAGGTTAGCATTGAGCTAGCTTTAGCTGCTACTACCGGTACATGAAAAGCATCTGTGAGTGATCGTGTTTTTACATATAATATCTAAGATTTGGAGGGAGTCTGAAACCAGCAGACTGACTTGTTCTAATCTTAGCCACTGAATTAAGAAAAAAAATACAGATTTTATCGACCGTTATCTAATGCCATTGCCATCTTGTGGCTTTCATAATAAACCATACCATTTATTCGGGCTTTGCATGTAATATTTTCTCGTGGTGTTGAATGAAGCTGTTTTTTTTCCATCTTCTCTCAGTGTCTGAATGGTACACATACGATATGAAAAGATGTGTTATTGAAGTTTAAATCTCAGACGGCTGAAAAGAATGTTTATAAATTGTAAGTTGTAAATAAATTATATTCTGATATGGCTGTCTGATACCGTCATGCCTCTTATCTCGGATGTTCAAAGTGAGATCAGGTGATAATGTGTTGATACTTGTGTGAACAAGTTTCTGCACTGATGAAAAATGTGCACCATTTATTAAAAATTGTAATGACACAGTGGTAAATAAATTACTTGTGCGTCCTGAACTTGCTCTACAGTATTTATGGAAACTTGTTGAGGTCATCTTAAAGAGTATTTTGCAATAGCATTATAAATTATCTTTAACAAGCCAAAGCAAAACAGGTGATGCTCAACAGAGGAGAGAAGACAGCGGGATGAGTACACTGCCAGCACTTTAACTTAAAGCCTGTAATAAAACAATGAACATTACTAATAAAAACTGAATGATACACATAATCCACTGTGTCAAGCGATTACCTTCAAATCGTGATGACTATTACACTTATTAAAGCTTAATTTTAAATGCATTTGTGTGCAAATATGGCAAAAGGATCGCCCGAGTCGTCTGCAGTGCTGTTGGAGCATCATATAAAACACACAGTATATGAAAACATTTCAAATTCAATATTTGTTTCAAGTATCGACATTTTTGGATATGATGCTATATTAAGTTACATTAAGCAGCAAGATCACAACCATAAACAGATGAAGAAGTCTAGAAAGACCACCAGCAGCCTTTCTATCTGCTAACATGCTAACGTGTAGGCAACACTTGATGCCGACCTCATGGACTGAGAGGAACAAGTCGCTACATTTGACAAAAGGAGTGGTGCATTTGATCTGAGGAGTCTATTTAACCGATTCAACAAAGAAGCTCAGTCAGCTGTTATTCTCAGGGATGGAGGGGGAGGCAGCAGAAGAGAACAGTCATGCTGATGGGCATCATCCCCGAGGCCCCACCAGGAAAGACAAACCAAAGTTACTGTCGCATGAGCAAAGTTTAGAGAGCGATCAGAGCATCAGATCCACACCTCTGATGGTGTCACACAGCTGCACATCCTCATACCCTCAAACATCTGTCTGTCATCGTCATCATCAAGCTCTGCTTCACTTTTTCCACGTTCTCACAGAATGTAAATATTACACATTTTCTACTTCACGCAGGTTTGTGCAGCGATCTTTACCCTGTGGAATATTTTAGAAAGCATACTGTGCGTGTTGTGCCTTTCATTTTGTTCTATGTCTCACACTGTGAGTGTGTCTGTGTGCTCTAGGAGGTAAAATAAAATGTCACATCTCACAAACATGAAGCCTGCGGCGGTCAGACGTGGTCACACAAACACACAAACTTTGATAACATATGTAAGTATTGGTCGTAAACACGTGTCCACACAAATGATCTATGAGGTCGTGTTTTAAAGGAGGATCAGCAGTCTTCATCCCACAGCTTGGATTAACTATTGAGAAAAACTTGTGGAAAAAATGTTGGAATTAGAGTATGTAGATTCATGGAGTAAGCAGAGGAAATAAACAAAAGGATGTACTTATTACATCCAATAGTTTATCAGTGCTAATGAATATTAGGTCAGGGAAATTATGCAGATTAGGTGTTACATATGAAATATATTACAGTCTGCAAAGATTGTCCAATATTCGATGATTTTGATTTTCAGCACATGCATGTGTAGAGAAAAATGAAGATATGGATATATTGGCAACACTGAAATTACATTCGGTTAATTTAGAGTTAACATTGAGAAAAGCTGAAGTCAAAAACATTATAAATGGTAAAATCCAAAGAACATAGCAGGAGCACATTTATGTAACATTCATAAGATAAGATATCTTTGTTGTCCTTGAGGTCATCCTCCAGGTACCAAAATCATAAATAACACGAGATAGAAAATAAGAAAAATACATAAATAAATTTATTTTAGTCGTGTTGGTCACGGTAACAGAGTGAGTCGTAACAAAACCATGCAGTTGATAGCCGGGCCCCAACTGGACTGTTCAGTGTGTAGAGCAGTTATTATAGTGCAGGGCTAATGACTGGGACAGGAAGGGGGATTTTTAATCAGCTGAAGATTAATTTTACACTGGAAATTCACGGTTAATCTGTGAGATTTGTAAGAAAAACTGTTGAAATAGAAAAAAATCTAGTTTCTTTCACACTGCAGTCTAGTCCAGTAGGTGGCGATGATGCATTTCTGAGCTGGTTTTCTAACCACCATTTAGCATAAAGAAGAAGAAGCTGCAGCTGCTGCAGCTGTCAGAGACTTGCGCTTCTATCCTAAGTTTTATGCTTCGTTCTCGATGACTGTTCAGCGGACCAATAGATTTTAGATTTGTCACAGTTACGTAAGCACTATGGCACGTCACAATTAGGTTTATTATACTGTGTCATTTAGAATTAGTGTTTTTATGTGTGGGTGTGAATGACAGAGATCGAGGAAGAGATTTTGTGTGTGTGTGCGTGCGTGCATGCGTGCGTGCTGCATAATTGCAAAGTTTCACCTCAGTCAGCTGCAGGATCAAACAGAAATTAAAGGATATATTTCACTGTACAGTACAGTTCTGATCAAAATGAATAATATATTCATTTTTACAATATTCTCAAGTCTCCAGGAGTGTTTTGATGGCTCAGCCACGAGGTCACAAAAGAACCCAGAACTACATCTAAAGCACTGGAGGTCTCACATTGCTTGGGTTACTAACTCTGACAGAAATGAGCAAAATAAATTGATCTATAATAAGGGGAATATTGCAAAAAAGGAATATTTTACTGGATTTTTGTTCAGAATGGCACAGTGAAATGTGAACATTACAGCAGTTTAAGGTGAAATTTTACAAACATTTACCATGGGGTAAGGCAAAAGAGGAATTTACTCAGACTTTAAATAAAATTTTCGATATGATGGTATAGCATCAACCTGTTGCCATTTGAACATAAATTTCCTTTATTTTCTAAGTAATCCTTAAGTAAGCGTTTATTTATTTTCTTCTGATCTCTGTCGTTCACACCCACATAGGAACACCCTGATCAGAATCAGAGTCAGAATTCTTTATTGATCCCAGAGCGAAATTCCTGTTACAGCAGCATCCGTTTATAGAAAGAATAACGAATAAAACACTAATAATTTAAGTAAATTAAAACTAAAAGACCCAGAATATAAAACAAACAGATCAATTTGAAATATATACATTATACACAATATATACAAATATACACATGGTGAAAATAATATAATCAAATATAATATAATCTAACCTGTAAACTGCACAGTATAATAAATCTATGACGTCACCGTGCTTTACATATAAATCCAATTGTTGCAGGTTGTTTTTGTTTTCCGGTCCGCTTAGAATTACCATAAAACCTAGGGTAGACGCGCAACAAAGTTTTAGCTGCGGCTGAGGCGCCAGGCTAACGGGCTGGGGGCATTGACAGCTAACTTCACCGCGGTGCTTCACCGTCTGTGGCCGGGGGGCAGCAGAGGGGGGCTGCTGCTCTTAGGATTGATATTAAGATCTTAAGATGAGTTAATTTTTCAGGCCGCGGTGTCCTGCTGCTGATGGCCCCGTTAGCAATCTCCGCTCAGCTGCTATCTCAGACAGCGTGGCTCATCTAAAAGAGTGCAGAAAAAAGATTTCCGGAAGTGTCCGATCATCTGTTTACTTTCACAATCAGCGCATCTCAGCTGCTGGATAGGAGACTGAAGGTAAGAGTAATAAGACTGAAATATTTAATGATAGCATCAAAATGAGGAAAGGGTTTCACTTTCAAAGGTTTTTTGTCTTTGGAGCTGTATTTATTTATTGATTTCAATTATATTCTCATTCAATCCAAGATGATTAACTTAATTAATCACCTGCTTATATAATAAATTAGTTTGTGTCCACAATAACAGTGATACTGCTCATCAGTCCTGCTGTAAATCGCACATTTCCAGGGCGTTCAGCTCAGTTTTTTCTTCTTCTTCCTGTGCTTGTTTCGTCTTCCTGAGGTCAGTGATTCCAATCGCAGCCCAGGAAAACTGGAGGCTTCATGCTGCGATTATCTGCATGCTTTCCCTGTGACACGCTGGTTTCCTGTGCAGGTGTGTACCCAGTGTAAACCCCTTTGACCGCGCACGGCTACAATTGTAACTTCCTTTATAAAATGAACCTTTGCTGTCAGCAGGATGGAAAGGAAAAGTGAAAAAGCACAGAAATGTACTCAAAGTAAGAAAGCGAGAGTATCTCTATGAAGCACAGTTTCCTTTTTTTTTGGTGCAAAGCTGACTGAACCTCGTGCTAAATATTGTAGTAATAAAGTAACAATAGGCATGGCCTCCACACCTGAACAGGAACATAAAAGGTCAGGGGTTAAAGTGGGCTTTTTAGTCGCATTTTGTGCTTTCTGATTTAAAATGAGTTCCTTTACAATGCTTGAACTTTAAAGAGACTTAATCCGATTCAAATAACAAATGAAAACAATCAAAACAACTTTCCATGACTGACCAACAGGTAGCAGCGACTGTGCAACTACCCATGCACGTACAAGAGAACAGCTTTCAGCAACTGCTGTGATTTGATTTTTCTTTCGGTTTCTCTTTTTGGAAATTAGCTCTCCGGCTTTGGAGAAACCCGTTTCACACGGCACCGAGGTGGCAGGGAGTGCACACGTATCCCACAGCAGGCCTGTACAGGCTCAGATATGTGCAGCTCTGCATACAGATAAGGTATTGTTGTTGTACCCCAGCTGCTTGAGGAGAAACCACTCTTCTTTGAGCAGCTGGATGAAAACCGGCTCCTCCGGTTTTCTGCAACATCCGTGTCGGATGTTGCAGAAATCGATTGCCCCTTATAAATGTTCATAAACACTCAGACTGCTACCTGAACCGTCATCAGTGACATCACTCACCTTTAAAGAAACAAGCTTCAGAAAAGACTTCATTTTTGAAGCCTTTTGAATCATTTCAGGAGTTAACTGAGGATTAATCACAGCTGTAGGTCGGGATGAGCTGGATCCATTTAGAATTGTTATTGTATTCATTTTGCATGTTGTGTTTTAATACTTAATTTTAAAAGGCATTAAAAATGTTCTACGTGATATATGTGAAATAAACAGGTTTCAGTATAGATCCGTGTACTTTTGTCTGCATTCCTGCTCTTTGATATTACTGCTCACTGAAAGCTGGTTCTACACATCAGGATTGTGCAATATTACAGGTTTTCTGGACTTCTAAAACATCAACTTAAATACAGAGCGGTGTAAAAACAGGTGAATGAAAGGAAACAGTCGGTGCATCATGGGAACCCCCCCAGCAGCCCAGGACTATAGCAGGTATGAGTCACCTGATCCAGCTTTAACTATAAGCTTCATCAAAAAGGAAGAAAGTTTTAAAACTGGGAGCTGGTTCCACAGAAGAGGGGCCTGAAAGCTGAAGGCTCTGCCTCCCATTCTACTCTGAAGTATCTGCAAGTAATCCAGCAGTCAGAGCGAAGTGCTCTATTGGGATGCTACGGTACTATGAGGCCTTTAAGATGAGATGGGGCCTGATTATTCAAAGCCTTGTATGTGAGCAGAAGGATTTTAAATTCTATTCTGGATCTAACAGGGAGCCAATGAAGAGAAGCCAATATGGGAGAAACCTGCTCTCTCTTTCTAGTCCCTGGCAGCACTCTAGACTGCAACATTTTGGATCAGTAATGGAAAATTTTTCTTTAACCTCTTATGTGTTGTTCAGCTGTGGCGTGTGCGACCATAAGGTGACTGTGGGTTGTAAAAAACAAATGTCGTATCAGTAAACAAGCACCCTTCTCCTCTCAGGACCCCAATTTCCTTGAGGACACATTCCTTAGTTTTAGTGCCGTTTTGGTTCATCTCTCTTTGTGCAGGAAGGTGTAACTGGGGGAGGGAGACATGCAACAGGGAAGGATCTCCTCTTCTTTATTGGTTGGGCCAAGAAGGGGGAGGACAAGGAGGCTGTGAAGTGTATAAGTACATTGTGTTTCTGTGTGGATTTTCAGAACTCACTCAATACCCCGACTTCTCCTCATATGAGAATAAACTATGTAAAGGAATCTTGTCTCACATTTGATGACTAAGTTTCTATAACAGATCAGCTGAAGGCTTTTCAGGGAGCTTTGAGGACAGCCTGATCATAATGAATTACAATAGTCCAGCCTATAAGAAATAAATGCATGGATTAGCTTCTCAGCATCAGTCTGAGAAAGGATGTTTTTTAATTTTAGAAATGTTGAGCAATTCAAGAAAACGGTCCTTCGTGTTTGTTTAATATGTGCAAGTAATTTAACCAGTATACACAAAGATGGTGTGAGTTAACTATGATACCAACAATGGATGGTAATTAGAGGCAGAGGAGGAAGATGAGGAGAGTAAGCTAATTTCAGTAAAGTTTATATAGAGGGAATGACGATAAATGTAAGGATATAAGATAAAACTTGCATTTCTCTTCCTTTCACACTTCTCATTTTTACTTGATTAAGTTTTTAATATTATTTTTTTTTATCAAAAAAAGACAGTGACTGAAATAAGAGAAAAAGGACATTGATCAGGGAGGAACTATAGAGACTTATTAATGTAATATCTATAAAGCAAAAAGAGATTTAATAACGTTTAATAGTCTTTAAGAATTGCTATTCCACTAATAACGCCATAAGGTCCTCAAATCAATTCTTTCCATTGAAATAATTAAGTTGGTGAATTCATAAATGACTCAGTGGCAAGAAAGGTTTTACAGTAAGGCTTTTTAAAATGTTTTTGTTAAACTGTGGCTGATCTTAACTTTTGGACTGTGCAGTTTGGTCCTTTATCAGTTCACTGATTTGAACTTCATTAAATTAGTTATTAATTCAGCTTGGCTGAATAAAGCCCACTGCTCTAATCATATGCAAAGTTTTTGCTTGCTTCTTGGACATTTGCACATGTTTCTGGGAAATGTTTGATATTTGTTATATTGTCCTGCATGGCAGAGGCCTCGTCAGCACAGACCTTACCTGGTGTATTATGAATATGACAAAATCAGAAATATGTTATTTATTTTCAATAACGACACTCTAATCTTTTCTTAGCTGTAAATTAGCAGACCCCTGCTTTAAACAGGGTGTGCGCTCTTCAAATATTTTCCTCACAATGTTCTTTTCTCATTTCTGTTTTCAGAACTCCACAATGCTCCGCGAGGCAGCCAGACGATCCTTTAGCTCTCACCGGGATCCATTAAGCATCCTGGTTTTCCACACAGCTGTCGCCCTCACCCTCATACACCCATGCAGAGGTAATCAAAAAAATTAAAGTGTAATTAAAAGTTTCGGGGGCACTTCATGGATAGGTTTTCGCCTTTCGTGCTACATGCTTGTCCAGTTGCAGGTCGGTGCACATGAGCAATGTTTAACCTCCAGGTTACCTGGAAGTTACTTTGGCAGAGTTATTGAAGTGTCTTGTAGGATCCTGGAACACCGTTTGAAAGCAATAAAATAGAAATGGTGAAATCTGATTTATATTCCTGTAGTTTTGGTTCACAGACACTGCTCGCTGTCAGCTATTGTATTTTATTAATGCATTCTTAAGACATTAAATGTGAAGCCTTACAAACTATTACAGGAAATGGGTCATTGAGTAAGTCGAGATTAGTCGGCTAATGCTTGCTGCAGTATTTGATCTGTTATTGAAAAGCTTCAAAGTAATGTTTGCTCTAACGTGTGATCCCCGTCATCATATCTGCCTCGTGCCAGTGGGAATGATTTCCTTGGCCACCTTTTTAACTTTAATTACTAAATGAAACTTTGTCCTCTTCAGGTCAGTCAGAGGTCATCGGCCCGGCTCAGCCAGTAGTGGCGTTGATTGGTGATGACGTTGTTTTGCCGTGTCACCTGGATCCTGGTAAGGACGCTTCTGACATGACTGTGGAGTGGGCAAAACCTGAGCTAGACCCCAGATTTGTCCTCGTGTGGCGGGACGGTGTGGACCTGGAGTCTAAAAAACATCCACTCTATGACAGAAGAACATCACTGTTCACACATGAACTGAAGAGTGGAAACATTTCACTGAAGATCTCCAAAGTTAAACTGTCTGATGGAGGAACGTACAGATGTTTTGTTCCAGAGCTGGATAGAGACACAACGGTGCAGCTTGTTGTTGGTAAGTGTTGTGCTCAAAGGCAGTTTATCTTAATAGAGTCCATTCATCCATCCATCCATCCATCCATCCATGCATGCATGCATCCATCCATGCATCCATGCATGCATCCATCCATGCATCCATGCATGCATCCATCCATGCATCCATGCATGCATGCATGTCAGGAACACTAAAAGGCAAACTGCTCTCTTTTCCAGGTGCTGCCTCCTCACCTGTTGCACAGATCACCAACCACAGCAGTGGAGTGGTGCTACAGTGTGAGTCTGCAGGCTGGTATCCAGAGCCTGAGGTGCTGTGGTTGGACGGTGAGGGAAACCTCCTCCCTGCTGGACCCCCAGAGACCCTCAGAGGTCCTGATGACCTCTATACTGTCAGCAGCAGAGTGACTGTGGAGAAGAGACACAGCAACAACATCACCTGCAGAGTCCAACAGAAGAACATCAACCAGAGCAGAGAGACACACATACATGTGCCAGGTATAAAATCATTTTGAATCTTTTTTTTTTTCTTTAAGCTTCATTTGGCTAAAGTGTCCTTTTTTTTAATTTCAGATGGTTTGTTTGTGGACTCGTGC
>VUQK01025678.1:12829-27018 GCA_015106715.1 Bujurquina vittata
TACATTTTTCTAAAATATAATTTGAAAAATGCAGTAGCTAATGGATTAATCAGATAGCTTTAGCGCAAAATGTATGTACAGCAGTGACATGAAGCCACATTCTTGCCTAAGAGTTTGCAACAAGTAATGCATCCACACATATTAATATGGACATCGCATTGTAAACAGTATAAGCCATTGCTGTTCGCACTTATGAGAACTTTACCAGAACACCAAACTATTTGTGGAAAAAAGTATGCGATGCTATTTACCTGAAGTGAGAATTGAAATTGAAACTATGAGTAATATTGTAATTATCGTTATGTGAAAAAGTACCCACATTTTTACTTTGTCACCCTTCTGTGTAACTGACTGATTAGTCTCTATTCTTTCATGTAATATAAAAAAGATGTTCAGAAATATGAGAGGAAAAAGAGCATGAATTTGCGTAATACAGATGCAGACTTTTAGTGGGTGTGTAAATGTACACGGGCGTTATGTGCGTGTGTGCGTGCATGTGGTTGTTTTGGTGAGTGTTTTAATACGCATCCCTTGATGGTGAAAGAAACCAGGTCAGCAGAATCAGGCCCTGTGGCATAACAGTCGATGAAGCGTAACCCTCTTTCTCACTGCTCTCACTAACCCGCTCTCTCTTTTCTTTTCTCATTCAGCTAATGTCACCCTTCTTCCCAAACCTGACCTCCCATCACCACCTTCACTGCTTCTTCCGTATTTGACTTGTTTCCAAGACTGTTTTCCTATTTGTTTGTCAATGACCCACTGCTCTGCATGGGTCCCCAGTCAGGCTAGATCACTTTTTGAAGTGTGTGCGTGCATTTGTAGGTGTGTAGCATACACAGTTACTGGTAAATCCCCTTGTTGAACGCTTGCATTTTCTTCTGACGAACAGCTCTGGGAAAGCAATCACTGCTCTCTGATTACTTCAGTATTTCTCAGAGTGGTCAGCCCACCCATTCGTACATGCAGGGAAAATGGAAAGGCCGATAGATACAAGAATGAAGAATGTAATAGTGGTTAAGATTTGTTTAAAAAACTAAACCATGGGATCTCCTCTTACAATATTTCCTGGGCTCTGTCTGGTAGTGAACTGCAGTTAATTAAATTTGAAGACATTAATATTAATATAACCAAAATATGTTTAATATACAGTATAAGATAATGAAGCTGATTTTGTTTTTTTCTTTTTTTTCTTTTAGAACTAGCTCTGCTGATTTTTTGTAGCTCACTGAAAGTGTTTATGACGGCTCTAAGCAAAAGTGCGCAGCGTGGTAGTGTAGACACAAGTGTCATTCTTGTTGTGACTCTGGCTGCCTGCTGGGATGAACCACATGTCATACCTTGCCTCCAGGATGCCAGCCACACTAACCACACAGCCAGAGATTGGTGCCAACATGCCCAACCTGGCATCTTACTGCAGCTACGGTATTTGCTCAGTAGGAAAGGGTTGCTTTTACACAGTCAGCTTTACTTATTGGGCCATACGTATGCTCACAAGATTAATGGTGTCCAGTTTTTGCTGTAATATTACCAGGTTCCTGTCCTTGCTTGCTCTTGGCACACTCGATGGCCTTATGCTACCACTAGCTTCAGGCCTGGTCACACATTGGCTATTTTTGGTGCCCAGTTTCAATATCTGGGCATTTTCTCAGAATTTTCCACTTTGTTAATAACCAGTCATACTTGGACCTTTAGTCCTTTGTGAGCGTATCTAATGTGTACAATCATTACATCGACGATTTTTCCAGATGTACTGAAACTGGTTTAATACACAAGATTGTATAACCTTTCATTGCTGCAACAGACTATTTTACATGGATCAAGTGGACCATAATTTCACTGCTAGTGACTATTTCAAGCAGTCCCCTAAAGACTGATTGACTGTTCCAGCTGATTGGATATGGCTCCTTCTTCTTCTTTTGGTTGCTCCCTTTAGGGGTCACCACAGTGGATCATCTGCGTTCATCTTATCCCTAGCATCCTCTTCTTTCACGCTAACCCTTTGAATGTTCTCCTTCACTACACCCATGAATCTTCTCTGTGCTCATCCTCTTTTCTCCTGTCCGGCAGCACCAGATTCAACTCCCTTTGTCTATCCTTCCCTATCCTTCCCCTGCACATGTCCAAACCGTCTCAGCCTTGCATCTCTAACTTTGTCTCCAGATCTCTCAACCTGAGCTGTCCCTGTGATATTCTCATGTCTAATCTGATTGGATATGCCTCCAACCACTAATCAGTTTTATTAAATGTTTGTTTTTCATTTACTAATTTTTTATATCAGAATTGTGCAAGTTTAAGATCACATAATAACAATCACAATAGGGCTTGTTCTAAAAGACAAAAATATTAAATTACTAAGATTTACAAGGAATTTAATTTATAATGGAACAAGAGCCAACTCAAAGGAATTGACTTGGCTCTTGACTTTTGCATGTGGTCGCCTGCTCTACCACTGAGCCACCCAGGCGCCCAAACTTGTGCCATAGTGTTAGGCCTTGGTTAAAATTCACATTTGTTTCCTTCCTATAGTTTTTTGACCCTGAATGTTTTTTTTAAACCTTAAGAACACTTTCCATGTTTAATTGACCTCCCTTCAAATCTTTTTTTTTTATTTCCTCTCTGACTTTGCCTCATCAGTTATCAAACCCATTTCACTATATGTCCTGAAACTTTCTCTGCCTCCTCTTAAGCTTTATAGACATTGGCCTTTTTTTCAACATTCTTTTTAGAGAGCATTTTCAAAATTATAAAAAAAAACTCCACAATAAACAAAACGAAACAAAAAAGAATAAAAAAATTATAACAGTCCAGTACAGTACTTTTACAAGTTATTTAAAATATGTAGCAGTCCAAAATAGATCCACAACAGTGTCCTTATTAAACATATTTCTCAGGTTCTAGAGTTCTCAGGTACTCCAACACTACCAAACTTTTCTGTGAAAAGGTCATTTTGATGGTCAGTATGGTGACATTAGACTCTTTAATTTCTCCAGCTAAAGTCCTGTTCTGTATGTGTGCCTCTTTTGATCTTTAGCTAAAATGTGTCAGGAAGCATGGCTTGCTCATTTGCATGTTTGGGAGCAGGGGGGGCATAGAAAGATGTGGCCAGTGACATGTTGCAAGCGTGCACGGTGGTTGGGAGACATGCTGTCAGTTTGCAAAGACACATCATGCCGACCGTCTGCGGTGCATTGTGTTTGAATGCTGACCTGCTTGCTTGCTCAGAATATGTATGCTGTAGTTACTTGTGGGTGTTTCGTGCAACCAAAAAGCCGTTTGGTTGCATAAAAGTCTTGCCTGTGCAAATAAAGATGTGTAACTACTTTAGATCTGTGTGGTTTTTATTTTGATTTGACCACAGTTAATACTCTGCTTCAGAAATAGTTGCCAGTGTTAGGTGCTGGCAGCTTGTAGCACCCGCTTATATATCTGACTCGTGTGTCATGTCAAAATTAGTTGTCCCAGTGGAATGAAACTGGTTACAGAACCAGTAATTACCCTCCCATCTCTATTCTTTTTGTTACAGAGAAAAGTCAATTAGGAAGGAATTCTAACAGGAAGCTCTCCTTATCACTCTTGCATAGCTCTCTTTTCTTTCCAGTATATCTTACTTCATCTCATCTATCACTCTTCTCTTCCCACGCTCTCTCTTTTACATCTTCAAGCTGCCACATTTATTAATTTGTGTTGCTGCTCGCTACACTTGGGACCAATTCTTTTAATTGTTTCTGTAACCCACCTCCTCTGAACACCCACTCCATCTTTTCTTACCTTTTGTCATTATTTTTCTTATTTTGGATAAGTGTGAACATAGACTACATGTAAAATGTGAAAGAAATCTGTCACATCTCTCTTATATGAACAGGGAAAGGTATTACAAGGACTTAAGCCCATAATTGGCTCAAACATCACCAGCCTTTATCAATTTAGGGAGCTAGACTGTGAAGAGAGGGGAAAAAGAGAAAATAAGGGAGGATGGGTGAGAAGAGGAAGAGAACAATTCAGTATCTCTGCTGTCCCTCCCAGAGGAGTTTGCACTTGTCTTATAAACCCTCCACCCCTGGTGTGCATGAGTTTGGATAAGTACTCAACATGTGTGTAGTAATATGTTATGCTATGTTTGGCACTTTTAACTTGCAATATTTTTTCAGTGTGCTATTTGAATGCATAAGTAGAGCACATGACCAACTTTTTAGAACACCACCACCACAACACACACACACACACACACACACACACACACACCTCCCATGGACATAAGTGCAAGTGTTTCAGCTTGTAAGGGAAGTTAGCTTCACACGCTTCACAGCAGAAAGTAGAAGTGCTTTGCTGCTGTTTTTATTCCCACTGAGTCTGACATAAAGCTGCTTTACAAATCAGCAGAGATAACATTTCCTTGCCAATAGTTATTCTCTTACATAAGTTGGGGTTTTGTAAATCACACTGCAGTTTGTACGTGTATATAAAAAACCGACCGCATGGGAAAAGAGACTCTTCCAACAAGAACAATCAAGAGGGAAGCTTTTGGCTCTCGACTTTGCAGTGGAACCATTAAAATAAGACTTTACATAATGATTATCAGGATTTATGGTTGAGGTCGGCCAACAACCTTTATGAATTAGAATATTAAACATCGGGGAAAAGAGCAGAGAAGCAGGTCAGTTAAATCAATGATGAAATTTCTTCGTTGCAGCTCTACATTTCACAAAGCAAATGCCACATTTTGCAACGAGTGCAGGCTGTTACCTGGAAACTGTTAGATAACAAGATACATCTGGGTGAATGAGGATGTTTGCAAAAATGGTCTCCTAAGGCAAACCCCAATTACAGCTAAATTAACATTAATAGAAGACTGTGTATAACATTAATCATGCTTAGGAGACACGCATCATGAAAATAAATCAGTAAAGTAAAGTAATAACAGTGCTGCTGGAGTGGAGTATATTAAGACTTTTTATTTATCCATAAATTTTAAAAGGGCACTCTATACATGTTAAAACACATCTAAAGATATGTTGCTTTGAATATTTTCATGTGATTAAAGAAAAACTGTTACATTATCTTGTTACAAAGTCTTAAAATTACAATTCCATTTCCTCCCATGCTGAAAATCTAAAATCCAAATATTTTTAGTTTCAAATGGTTAACTGCTCACACTTATAGGCTTGACCAGTATAAAAACAAAAGACAAAGAAAGGTTCAGACATTTCATACACTGTAGTGATCCGGAACAGATGGTATGAAAGATGGATGTAGCCACTGTGACATCATCTATCAGTTTCTGAACTGTTTTGAAATATCGAGATGAGTGTTATCGCTGTCACCAACATGGTGTTTTGAAACAGGATGTGAAGAGCCATTAGCCAATGAGCATACCAGCGGTAATCTGCCTTCCTGACACCAGAAAGACCAAAATGAGTAAAATGGATTTAATGTTTTGTTCAGTATGACCTGAAATGAGTGCCTGAATCCATAAACTGATCATCACCCCAAAGTCTGA
This sequence comes from Bujurquina vittata, assembly GCA_015106715.1. Taxonomy (NCBI): domain Eukaryota; kingdom Metazoa; phylum Chordata; class Actinopteri; order Cichliformes; family Cichlidae; genus Bujurquina; species Bujurquina vittata. Next base: position 18,327 of record VUQK01025678.1, read on the forward strand.
GGGCCATTTTGCCATAGAGTTCTATTGAGATTTTGCATGTATGTGGGCGCTAACCATGTGAAATTGACTTGTTAGCTTTTTTTGGATGTGTGACAATCGTGGTGACAATATAGGTTAAAGTGACTAAAGCCCCACTTTCCCAGACTAAGAGACCGGTCAGTGACCATCTGGCAACCACTGTTCGTCACGAAAAAAAAAAGCGTATACCCCAACAGGTTGCGAATGGTTACACGAGGTTGAGGGCAGTTGCTTCGAAAATTATTGCTAAAGTCTCAGGCACACAGGCCTACAGCTCTGTGACCCCTATTTTTCCCTAGCGATAAGTAAAATGTGCATTCCCCAACTGGTTGGTTGCTAGCACATTACTGCATTTGCCTGCGTTCACCTTTACACTGGTACTCTCCAAGGTGTACTGAAGCTGTGAAAAGGACAGCACAAACTTCAAACAGCAACCATTTGCCTTTAAAGGAAAAGTTGTGCCTTTTGAAAGCAGCTCTGAGGAACAAGTTTTACTTTGAAGGCAAACTTTCTCCATTTGTGGTTTGAGTTGCACTTTCTGGCTAACCTCTATGAACATCTTCACTGTATTTTTAATTATACATCTCAGTGTTAGCTTCTCTTCATATACAGAGAAATGGAGGTGTGGCTGATTGCAGATATTGAGCACATATCTGTTAACTTTGAAGGATTCAGATTCACTAACGTTGGTGGTAAGCAAAACAAATTTTGCATGTGCAACGATTTTGTTTGCAACCTGAGAGCATTTTTAGCACATAAATGAGGCGCATTTCAGTTTGCATATGTAATAGCACAATGTACAAGTGTCAAAGAGGTTGTGAAAGTGTCAGCGTGTCTGGCAATGTAAAACAGGATGTTCTGCATGCTCTTTTTCTTTGGCACTCTGCACTTTGTGCCTCTGAACATTTCAGACTGTATTCAGTTATTTATAGCTCCTTCGTGCTAGGTAGTCTATACCCTGTGTGTTCACATAGTTTTTAGATGCTTTTACAGTAGGATTAGAGATATTTGTTTTTTTCACCTGTCAAGCATCCCTTTGTCCTCTCTTACTAACCTTAGTTATCGGCCTTTTTTTCTCTGCCTTTTCCAGTGCACATGAATTCCCTAATTGCCTATACTTCCTTTCTTACACCCTCACTCTTTCCTCTGATCTCCATGGATTACTTTGCTCTTCAGTTAAAAATTGTTATGTTGAGTCAGAGGTATAGACAGGCTACGCTCTCTGAGCCTAGCTTCTCTTCTCGTAGAGGTGTCTTTCTGTTTAAAAGAAAGTGCTTTCTCAAAGTGATTAGTTGGGTTGTTTCTAGTTCTTGAGAATGACTACGGTTGTGATTTAATGTTATATAAACACAACAAAAAAAGGAAAATAGGAAATATAGTTTAAATATTGGCATGTTTACAAATAATGATTGACAAATTTACAAACCGCTGCTTTGTTAAAGACCTTTGAGATTTGAGATATTCTAGATTTCATGAAGTGCCTCCACACAACTTTTTGATTGATCTGATGGGCATACAATAGAATTAGCAGCTCAGTTTTGGAGCTGCACTTTGGGTCTTTCTGCTGTAAGAGGAAAGTGGCTCCAATAAATCAGCGTCCACATGGTATGCATTGGCTTTGCAAAATACAGTTAGAGCCTTGCTTGTTCAAGATCCCTTTCATCGTGTACAAATCACCCTCTTTACCACCTCAAAAGCACCTCCAATCATCTCATTTCTCCACCATGCTAAAAAGACAGTGTCAGGCACTCATCTGGCTTCTTTTCTAAGCTTCACAAATGTTCTTCTTTTTGACCCAGGCACCTCACACTGAAATTTGTCCATCTATCTTTTTTTTCAGTTTTACTTTGTTCGGTGTCTGCATTCTTTTATGAGTCCTGATCTTTTCCTTTTATTGGCAAGTCTCAAATTTGGCTTTTTCTTTGCAACTCTGCTTAGAAGACAATCATCCTTCTATTGCCTCTTAACTGTTGGCATTGAAATGGCCAGCTAAGGATCCGTGAGGTGTCCATTTCTTCAAATTAGACTATAATGTGTTTGTCTTCTGGCTCAATTGTGCATGAGGGATTCACCCTTTTTTCCCCCCATTTGGAGTCAAACCCACAAAGGCTGATGCTCGAGATACTTAGCTAGCCAGTTTGTTTTCTTTTTAATCAAGAAACCTATAACAAGAAAAGGGTTTTTCTAATGATCAGTCAGCCTTGAGATATGATTAACTTGGCTAAAACAGTGTGCTACTGGAACACAAGCGTGATGGTTAATGAAAATAAAAAATTATAATTAAGTACAAATGTACTTTTCTTTCAAAAACACACAGGCGTGACTGGAAAACCGCTGAACAGTACTGTTAACACTGTATGTATAAGGGATTAGAGGAGAGGAGGAGCTGTGTGACATTTGTTATGACTGAGCGATGGCTATGCCTGGAGACGACTCAGCCTCGTTTGCCAAATGACAGTAGGAACTTGCACTGCCAGGCCATGGTGTGTGTCAGCTCTGATATTCTCAATGACTCATTCAGTGAGGACAGAGGAATGAAAGCAAAAAAGAAAAAAAATCTGAGCCTGTCACTACTGATGCTTGCTCCTACTGAATTCCCCCCACTGTTTGAACTTCATGATGCACAGCACATTGATCTCATCAGCGTAAGTGTGTGCTGGCTGTGAGCATAGGAAAGCCTTTTTTTTTTGTTTTCATGACATACGCGTAGCCTTGTAGTTTCAGACTGCGAGTTTTTGAATTGTATTAGAAGAAAAAAATGTCTGTTTAGTCTAGGTAGGAAAAGTGGGTAGAGAGAAAGTATGTGCCTGTCTGTATGTCACTGTTTGCGAGAGGTCACATGAGAGGAGGAATGACAGAGAACGAGAGAGGTCCCCGGGGCTCCGTGCATTGTGCCAATGTACGTTTACAATAGGCTCTTTGGAAAGGCTTCACAGCCAGTGAACTGCTCTATTTAGACTTAGCCGACCAGGCTTTGCCTCGCTGGAGCTCGACTTTTATCCTCTCTCTTTTTCTAAAGCTCTTGGTTCAGCTTCACCATCTTTTCCCGTACCTTAATAGACACTCAGGTCCTGTCTATCCAGGCTCTGGTCACAGTCCTCACGGTGGGGGTTGTGTGGGGGTGGTGTTGGGGGTCCACTTCACATACTGGTCTAAGAATAGTTCAGTGACTCTCTGTGAGTGAATTGAAGTGTTGTCTCTCTGCTTCATGCTGCATTCCAGAGTAGGAGGCCTGAATATGCAACTTCTGCTACCGTTCAACTCTCATAATCAGCTGCCCCAGCCCGGTTGTGCCTGCGTACACTTATTCACACTCTGTGACACTGATATGTGATCTGGACTTTCCCTCATTAACTCTTTTCACTGGCTGGATGGGGTAAGACCCCAGGAGTGATCTAATTAAGGAACAAATTGGCAGGATGGGAAGAAAATCTTTTAGGTTCCACCGGTTGGAGAGGACATCCTTAAAGTCTATAAATCTTCAAAAAAACAAAACAAAACAAAAAAACAACAAAACAACTTTTCGTTACAGGTTTGAAACCTTCAAGCGCTTTTTGTTCCCGTTTACTCTGTTTGTGTAACTGCTCTTAGCTTTAAAAGCAACCTGGCTGTCCCAGCAGTAATCCCGCCTTACCATTTACACCATCAGACAGCAAATTAGATACCACCATAAATTCACACATGCACACAAACTGCTGTTAGAATGAATCAAGTAAGACAAATTTATCAAATTTGGAATTTGTTGCGGATGAACACTTTTTTATGCATGTAAGCTAGAAATTGAAAGTTTTATCTTTCAAAAAATTGCTCCACACTTTGAAAATACCAGAAGTGTTTGCTTTCCACATGCCAGTGAAATCAGCATAGAGCCTGTAAACAGGGTGGCTGGTACTTTCCAGAGCTCATCAGGGCTTACCAGAACACTGAGATATTCATCTACTTAGTAGGATTTATTTTTAAATTGTTGGGATTTTTGTTGGGGATTTTTTAAAGTTGCACCCTAGATTTTTTTTTTGGTTACATGACTTTATAACCTTGTGGTTATGCATTTTACACAAAAAGTTGCTATTTTAAGCAGCATAACCTAAACTATATGTGAACTGGCCATACTGTAATTGAAGTGAAACAAATTAATAAACAAGTTAAAGCTGATTGTCCTGTTATAACTTATTATGTGTGGACTAAGGTTTCTCAAATTCCATCACATTGTCCACCATACTGGACATTTGGAAAAATGTGTTTTCCCCAACTAGTTTGTAGTGGTTCCTGGAGGGTTGCTTGCTCTCACTGGGTGAGATTGGTTGCAAAGAAGATACCGCACCGAAAACCTTCTAGTGACTGCTTTAGTTTCTCGCAGATCGCCACAGTTGACTGTAGTTTTTCCATGTTTGCCTGCAAATACTCGCTAACTGCTAGCCGGGCGGTAGTAAAACTTGTGTGGACATAAACTGGAAATGTAAAAGGTTTGCCTTCTAAGTAAAAGTTGTGCGTCTGAGCTGTAGCCAACATGTTTTGTAAGACACAACTTTTACTTTGAAGGCGAATGGTCCCTGTTTCCAGCTTGTGTCATACTTTTCCCAGGTTCACCACAGCTCAGAAAGTAGCTAGACAATGTTTGCAGGCAAGTCAGTCACTTATATGTGACCACAGCAATATGCTAGCAACCAAAGCAACTGAAAATACATTTTTGTGAAACGGTTGGGGAATTTTCCCCTGGCAACAGGTGGGTCACAAGGGGCAAAATGGGGGTCGCTGACTGGCTTCTAGGCCTGCATGACTGGGCTTTAGCATTTTTCCAGCGACTGCCATCAACCTCTAGCAACCATTTGCAACCATTTCTCCCGTCACGACCAGTGGTTGCCAAGAGGTTGCTGACCGGTCTCTGAGCCTTTTTAATTCACTTGATCCTACATTGTCACCAAGATTGTCACACGTCCAGAATGAATAACAAGTTAATGTCACGTGGTCAGCAGTCACGTGCTTGCAAAATCTCAGTAGTCAGTATTTTACTGCCGAGTAATGTGCACAGAGGCTTAAAGAGTCCAGTGACTGACACAAAGAGGAAATGTGTTCCATGGGAAACATACCTCAGAAATAAAAGCTCAATAACTGAAGGCAGTGAAGATCACGAAGCAATGCAGAGATTCATACCTGTTTGCTGTGCATGTGGATGCTGGTGTTCAATTTTTGTTTTCTGTTTTGGATTTACTGGCTTACTGGCTTATTTTGTGTTTCACTCTGTATCTTTCTGCGTGCGTGCAAGGTACATCAATTTTATGTTCCTTAAATGTCAGCCAAAGAGCTGAAGGGGGATCTGCAAAAGGAATAGGAAAAGAAAAGCTTAGGGCAAGAGCGGAGACAGGAGAGGGATTTTGAGTTTTTAAGAGGGGAGGGAAGAGGGAAAGGGGAAAAGGTAAGGGAGGATAGCACGTATAAAACGCATGAGGAAAAGTCTTCAGAACAGCTGCGTCCTCATTCTAGACTGGGACCATGGGGAGAGGGAGCAGAGCTGAGTGGGCATCTGGTAGACTGTTAGCGTTGGTTTAGAGGTTATACAGAGGTTACATGTAGGCTTTGTGTAGGTGTCATATGTAGGCGTTGTTACTGAATGATTTATTGCAAACTAGGCAATAACATGGGCTTTTTTTTAGAACAGTGAAGGCTTAGAGTGGGGGTTGCTATGAGGCATTATGATGATTTTTCACCGATCAACCTACAGTGAAGCTGATATTATTGTTCATGATGTCCATGTCCCCAGTAGGTTATTGTTACAGTATCCATTGTGCTGGTATGTGTCTTTGGCATGGCTGTGCAAAAGCAAATATTAACTTCGGCCTGATTTCGGATGAATATGGCAAGTTCAGAGTAAGGACACATTTTTCAAGCTACCAGAGTTACAGGAAACAGAAATCATTAGGGATAATTGCTTGAGGAATAGTTACGGTTTCCTTGTGTCAGCGGGCCAGGCTGCAGTGGGAGTAGAATTAAGATTTGAGGTATTTCAGGGTTTGATTTGGCTAGCCTCAAGAAATCATTGAAGTGTCTCATTGGTTGGAGATTCCCTCACCTGGACAGGAAACAGGAGAGGCCGAACAGCTGTGTAAATGGTCCAGATAAGATCACAGAGTTACAAAGGGTACATAGCAGTCCTGAGAGAGGACTTACAGCTACTGTAACAGACTGGAATTCATTATGTTGCTGTAGCACTCTCTCTCCAGTAATATCAAGTTTTGATGAGCAGATTAATATTGGCAAACCCTCCCCTCTCAGCAGTGAAGGGCCCTCTCTGTTCCTGATTAATGTTGTCTCTCTCTACTGAATGGAAAACCACAATTAAAGGGGCAGGTCTTTTGTTTTAGTCATGTTACCTTAGGCCTCGCTTGTTGTATGAGCTGCTATTTTTTTTATTTATAAACACAAACAGCAAAGCAGAATCAGAGCATATTGTTAAAGAATGCCACTGAAAAAAAGTAAAATGCAGAACAAAACTACTTCATGCAGAATGATGTGTATTCTCACAAATATTTATTGCTGAGAGTATAGGAAGCTGGTGACCTCAGCCGTTTATGCTTGACTGCTGAGGCCAGATAGGACAGGAAGGGGTGGGGTGCGGTGGGGTGAAGAACAGCAGGGAAACGTAGAGAGATGCCACGTGGGAGATTGAATTAATGAGACACAAGCCGTGTGACAGTATAGCTGTGTGTCTGTCTGTCGCTTTGACTGCATAGCTGCCTAATTATACGTCTCTTTTTCTCTTGTGATGCATGTTTCTAAATGTGGGAGAGTGCGTGAATGTGAAAATGAAACAGGGAGGAGGTTACAGGTGTAAGCTTTTTAACCTTTTTTAGTTTTGTTGCCATTACCGCCATTAAGTGCCAGCTAAATAAAATCGATTCACAAAGTAAAAGAACAATAAGATACTTGAAGCATCACAAGGAGCATTATTTTACACGGCAAACACATGTGGCTACTAATCTGAAGAACTTATTTTAATACAAGACGAGAAATATAAGTGGTTTAACACCTTAATGGAAGTTTTTTTTGTGGACAACCTCTTGTTGTATTTCATTTAAAGCAATAAACAGAAAACAGATTTTAAAAAGTTCCATCTTTGCAGAGAGTTTAAAGCTTGCCCTCTCACTTAATACTGTTCTACACCCCTGCTGATCTCTTATCTCTAAATTTTCACCCTGTACTAATATTATCTGTTATAAAGGTGGTGATCTATTCAAATTTCTGGACTTAGAAAATGTGTACTCTGTAAAGGCTTTGGCAGTTCTTTGCAGGTTAAGATGAACGTTTTTTGTTTTTTTTTAAATGTCATTTTTAACAATGCAACCCCTTTTCTGGCTGTTGCTCCTCTCTTTTATATTCTCCATCTCATCTACTCTCTTGCTCCCTCCCCCAAACATCCCTCCTGCCTCAGGAGTTTAGTTCTCGGTTTAAGACATTTTAATAGCTTCCTTTTCTAAACAAACCAGCTGCCAGAGGACCAGATAGTATCTCTGGCACAGAGCGCCTCCTGCAGGTCATTTCTTAAAGACGGGGCATCTGACAGCCGCACAGAGGTGTGGGGACTCGCACATATGCATGCACTCCCTCATCAGCTACAGGCTGCTGTATTGAATCCTTAGCACTAGATGGCATTGGCAGAGTACTGTTGCTCTGAACTCAGTTTTTCCTGTAACCTCATCCAACTCAACACAGAGCCAGACACAATCTGTCAAATAGTGCACGGTATCTACCTCTCTGATCAACAATTCTGCACAACTGCATTTTTTTTTAGTTTTGCAATAGGGTTGATCTGTTGCGTCACATCAAACGCTTTACCTTGTAGATTGCACAGGCAGTGGTGGCAGAAAGGAAATCTTTGGTGAAAAACCTTCAGGTTCAAAAACATTCCTTTCAGGTATTACTGTGCTACAGCTGCTGCATGTTGGGTATAAACTATACATTTCTACAGCCACTAAAACACCTTTTTGAAAAGCTTACAAAAAACACACTCAGTTTAGACCTAGCGTGTCTTCCTGTTTGTGTGGCGTTGGTGTGCTGTGGTGACACACTCAAACTCTGAGGTTTTACTGAGAACCGAATGCCAGGATGAAAAAGTACTATCACAAGTGATATCATGTGATTATTGTGTTTGTGTGTATGTGTGTGTGTAAAATACACAGTCATACCTTAAACTGCAAACTTTCTTTGCATTATCCCCCCCATCATCCCCCTTCCTTTTCAGGAACTACCGCAAGTCACCTGAACAAATGTTGCAGAAAAATATGTGAGCAACCTAAGATGTGAGGGAAAAAAAGTTCCTTAAATATCCCCCTGACAGGCTCCTGAGAATAATGAGCTCACCATGTTTATCTGGGGGTTTGAAGACTTCAGAATTCCACTCGTGACTCTGTCCTACTTCAGCTACTCAGGTCTTCACAGTGCATGTGTCCATGTTTTGTGAGAACAGGGGGGTAGTTAAAGCCACAATGAGGTTGACCCTGTGGCCCTCTAGTTGCTCTGCGAGTGCCAGGGGCCAGGCTGTAGTCTGTTGGGAGCCCAGTGCCCTTGATTGACAGTATGCTTCCTGTTGTGGTCACCATGGTAACAGCATAGTGTTTTCCCAACTAAACTCTTCGGGGCTCTGCACCACATCAAACGCGGCTGCCATGACTCAGCCTCC
>VUQK01025679.1:0-12580 GCA_015106715.1 Bujurquina vittata
ACTCCCTTTTAACAGGAAGAAACCTCCAGCAGAACCAGGCTCAGGGAGGGGCAGTCATCTGCTGCGACTGGTTGGGGCTGAGGGGAGAGAGAGAGGACAAAAAACATGCTGTGGAAGAGACAGTGCTCTGCACTGTGTTGGCACATGGCACTGACGAGCATAATAAAGAAGGAATTATATCCTTAAACTTAGTTACAGCACTTTCAGAAAGACTTCGATGCACCTTTCACTTTAAATTCTCTAAAAAAAATTTTTAAATGTGTGCTGCTAATACAACTACGGTATATTTTTATTCACAAAAAAGTATATCTTGGATATGTTTATACAAATGTATATTTCTATTCTATTTTTATTATATTTTTTACTCTCTGTACATTCTGGCGAGTCAAATGCAACAAAATTTCGTTCTGTGTACACTTGTGTATTAAGAATGACAATAAAAGTTGTCTAAGTCTAAGTCTAAGATACTTGGTTTTTCTCCTCCCAGAGCTTCTATAGAAACTCCATGTCACAACCTTGAGATAATTCAATTATTAAGAAGCTGAAATGTGTTACATTTGAATGTAAAATTATGTGCATTTTCTCATTTGTCTCCATTTGACAGCACGCTTTTCCATTCAGTTCTGCTTTATTTTTGTTTATTTATTGCTGAAAAAAGGTTCCTGTCTGCTACTGGGTTTTCAACATACCAGTGAAAGAAAATCAGCCAAAAGATGCTATCTTAAAAAAGAGCCCCATCGCAAGTGGCACAGAAGGCAGGCAACCGGTTTTAAGGAACTCCAGATATTCAGATGAGCATTTGAAGTGCTTCCCTGTGGCTTTTTCTATTTGCATCTGGCATCAGTCTGCAAACAGTTTACTCAGGTGCACTAGCAGGCAAATTTAAGAATGTTTTGCATTGCCGTTCCACTTGATTATCCCAGAAAAGTTATTTAAAGCAGCTGATGGTCTTTAAAACAAAAAACAAAAAAACTTTGCTTGAGGTTCAAGTGAGAGTCAGCTTTATTTCATGGATCCTAAGCTACGATCCAGGTGTCAGAGTCACACTTTAACTTTCAATAGGCTTTGCTTAGTAAACGGTTGATGATGATGATGATGGTGGTGAAGCTGTAGCTGTAGAAAGCGAGGAAAAACTAGAAGCAGTGACAGGCGGGACCGTCACCTCGCTCTTTGGTTTCGTATAATGGTGAGAAGTAGGTCTAACCTCCGATATATACGGCTCTATTTTAATCCCGTCGTCTGATTGGCCAGCTCACCTCTGACGCCTGCTTGCGGTTCAGCACGCGCAGGGCGGATGACGCGTGCTCCTTCCTGTGACACAAAGTTTCAGCGGTGATGCAACTGCGCGCGGGACAGGTGACACCTGAGGAGCTATTTTTATTATTAAGTATTAAAATACCGTTGCCAAAATAGCAGCACTCTTATTAACATAATAGTTTCCTCGACTTATACATACAATTTTATGTCGTTTGTTGTGGTTACTAAATGTTAATACACGATTTTCTTTGAATGTGCTATGAAAAAACTGAATTTTTAGGCTACATATAAAACGACAGAGTATTTAAAAAGTAAACAAAACCCACTGAAATAGTACCACAAAAGGCTTAATTAAATGTTGTCATTGAGAAAAATACAGTTTAAAAACAAACCTACAAATAGTGTTTTAGAGCTTAGTTCAAATATCAGTATGAAAATGAATATAGAAATATTAAATAGTAGCATTTATTAACACCGACTTTAAATAATAGCTATATGTTTTCATTTATTATTATTACACTTGCCGCAGCTATGGGCCCTGCCTGTGACAAAACACAAAGTTGCCCCATTCCATGAGGGGAAACGCCACACTCTGCTAAAACACCCTGTAAACATTAAAATATATTAACTATTAATGGTTTTGTGGGGAAATTCCCCTTCAGGGTCCCCGGGTCCCGCGTGGTGACCCTGGGGACTTGCAGCCTGCAGGTGACACCAGGGACACACACACACACACACACACACACACACACACACACACACATATATATATATATATATATATATGGAGCAGCGCCATATTGCGCCTGGCTGGAGCAGAGGGAGAGGAGGAGGGAGTCTGCGGATCGCCGTACAAACCAGCGTCTCAGCTTCAAACCGGATCGTCTTCGGTAAGACTTTAACCTCATTTCAACACCTCTCCGTGCTGCTGACCGACAGCAAAGCCAGCTGAAAGAGGCGCAAAATGACACTTTTTGCACTTTTTTGTGCCGCACTACGATAAACAGGGAAATCTCACAACAGGTGTCTTTGGGATTATAAAGGGGATGTGGCTGAGTCCGGCGCAGATGAAGCTTCTCAACAAAGGGGAGCACTATTAGGATTATTACAGCAGGAATTTGAAAGCCTGCGGTTTAGTCTACCAACAGTTTTATATGTGTTTTTATTAGGAAATCGTTTAGTTGAAAAAGTGAAACGTCTCCTATGCTGGGCTTGAATCGTTTCTCTGTCGGTGTGGGTGTGTACCCAGCGCAGACGTTACCTTCCCGGTGAAATATTCCCTGTGTGCCGTCACTTTGTCACATTTTCTCACACATTATCCACCTCCATATGTTACACTGTAGCTGAACGCTCCGTGCATTGCTAATTACAGTGTAAAGCAACGTTGTTTCTTTTTATATCTACTTTGCGAGGCGATGCGTGAATGTGGGGTGTTTTTTGTTTGTTTTGTTTTTTAAAGAGAATTTCGGGCTTCAAAATAAAACATCAAAACAGAGACGGGTGGGGACCATTACGTTTATTGAAGGTAGTGGGGTGAGGCGTACTAAATCTAAGCTGCATGGTGCCTGTTGTATGACTCAGAGTTAAGGTAAAGTGAGACTTCAGAACTTCCGGTGTTACATTTCAGAATAAAATATTCAAAGCGCGACATTCTGGTAGTTATCAGAAGTAAAGAAATTGCTCTTAGAAAATTATACTTGGTTTAGCTGCGTTTAAAGAGTCGCTCTAAATTGGCAACCTGAACAAACTGCGGAAGTAATTTCAATACTGATTAGGAATAACAACCAACATCATCACCATTTTACCCGGACTCTGTCCCAGCTGACAAAGGGGTGAGAATATCCTGGACAGGTCACTAGCCTTTCGCAGGGCCACCATTCACACTTATATTCACACCTAGGACCAATTTAGAATCACCAATTAACCTAATCCCATGCAAGCACAGGGAGAAGATGCAAACTGCACACAGAAAGGCTCCAGATTGGATTAAATCAATGTGAAGAGGCCAATATAGGCTCTAAAACTGTTCCACAAGTTTTTATATTAGTCCCAATTAATACGTTTAGGTGTAGAAGAATCAAAATTTAGCTGACTGTTTTTATAGGATTCATATATCTCATATTATTATAGTATTACTGCTAGTAGTAGCACTACTAGGAAAAATGATGATGATAATAACAATTGTAGTAGAAATAATAGATTCGTGATTTTTACCAATGCTGACATTAGTGTTGATGTTTACTGTTGTAACGTGGGGTCAAGATAGAGGTCTTCTGTTGGAAGATTTAATGCTCTTATTTTGAAGGCTTGAAAAGCCCACTTCCTATGTTTTTGTGGCCGGCTGCTGTTGGCTTGGTTTCCACGGTGATTCATCCCGGTGACTGTCGCTCGCAGGAGTGCCGAGCTGCCCTCAGTCGGGGTTTAAGTAGCGCCGAAGTGGTCGAAACTCGTTTCTCTTCTTTCTCTCTTTTCAGGAAGGCGCAGTGAGTCCGGAGTACACGTCTTTCCTTTGGAAACACTTTTTAACTCGGAGCCGGGAAAAAGGACAGAAAAATGCCCAAAGCGGTAAGCAACTCTTTGATTTTTATTGATGGTTTTAGTCTTCTGTTACAGGTAGACTTTAGCAACTGGATAATGGCAGGTAACGATTTAAACCTCCTAAAATCCGGTTAATCTTATTTCCTTTTATTTAAAAAAAATTAAAATTTAATTTCCATTAATCTCATAGAAATGTGGTTAGAACTACACTACCAAAGTGATGACAGAGCTTTTTTGAGATTCTATAGTCAACACTAAATGAAAGTGTTTGCAGACGCTGATTCAAAATGGTTGTGTTGAGGTTTGAGGGTTAATAATTCAAGTTTGGCTTTACATTACATGTCATGTTCACGTTCATAAATGTAACAGACAAACCAAACACACACTGGACTGAATATTTATTTATGGGGGGGGTGTTAAAAAATAGGATCTGTGTTAAAGGTAAATGCCATTGAAATCACACGTTGCGTCTTATGCTCCTCTCCATCAGGAGGGCGTTAAGTTTTTGAAAACAGATGTTAAGTGGAAAAAAAAAGAAGTGACTTGCTGCATTTATAAACTGTATTTTATGTAGTTACCATGTATATTCAACAGGTTTTTAGCCTTCAATTACTCCTGACTCACTTCACCCCACCCCAGCTCTTATATGCTCCACAGTGGCACATGGCAGGTCCTGTATCCCTCCCTCTCTATGATGTGTTAGACTGAAACTTATTTCAATATGTATTTCCCTCTATTTAAAACGTGGAATAGAAAGTGCCAAAAAGTTCAACAAAGAGAAGTTTAATGAGTAACTCGTGCAAATTAGAGTTTTAAAGTATCTCAGGGAGAAAAAGGCAAAGTGTGTCGGAAATGGCTGCAGTGATGCTGTTTGTATCATTATGGAGACAGGTTGTTGTTAAACAGTCATACAATGACTGCAGCCCGTGTTGTCAGTTTGTTTAGAAACGCCTCAGGGTTGTCATGAGCGTCGCCGTGGAAATGACATCATTGCTGTCTGATAGTGGCGGCACACAGAGTCCAGTTGCCCCAAAACAGCCTCTTTAGAAAATCACATCAGCTTATTCTTTTTCCATGATACCAAGAAGAAGTCACAAGGTTTTTTTTAAAGTTTATCCTACTGACTAATTCAGTGTGTGGCCTCATGACTGGCCCAGTCTTTCTGTTTCTGTTCCTTTGATGTTGTTTGCACCTTTAAACTTTAAAAATGAGAGCTTTACTTGTGAATGCATCCAGCCCAATAGACACATTCTGTGGGTGGGGAAAGCTGGGAAACAAAACCCACAGTGACAGTCAGATGAGCCTTATGTTACATTCAACCTGCTTCATTTCATTAACCATTAGTCAATTGAGGATTTTCACACTTAATCATCGGTTTGTTCAGTTTCAGACCCCCCCCCCCAAAAAAAAGTGTTAATTTAAGACCCATTTTATTTCAAAGAAGCAAAACTAAAAACATCCAGGAAAGCTCAAAGCTAGTGTACTCCTAATAATAGTCCCAACCCTGGATAAATGGGTGTAAAAATCTGCTAAATCCATTAATCCAGGCTTCTTGATGTAACACCTTTGTCCTGACCATTTCTCGCTCTTTTTGAATTACAGCTCTTATCTGTAATATCTGTAATAATTCACAAGTCTCCCAAACTCGTCAAAGCCAAGGCCAGTCTCATAACACTGTTACAGGTGGTCTAACCATTGGTTTGCTGTGACGCAGTCAGGACATGTAAACGTAAAGTCTCGACCATGTAGATAAAAGGATAAAAGATAAAAGGATCAAAAATGCTAACTTGAATTTAAAGGTGACTCAAATTGAGACAGAAACCTACAGGCACTGTGATGCCAGTCATTCCTCCATGACTAGCATCACACTGGTTTTTATTACTGAGGGGCAGGAGCTCGGCGCACGTTTCAGTGAGCAGTGAGGTCTCCTGTTCACCCTTCTGAATGACACATTATTCGAGTAAACCGCAGCGCTCCTCAGCACTCCCAGAATCCTTTTCCCTTGCAATCACAGCCCTTGACACAATCCACTCAAGGCGTGGCTGGCATCAGCGTGGATGGGTGTTTTCTTCTCATGACGAGTCCTGTTATTGCAGTTTGTTCCTTTTTAAATAATTGATAACTCAATCATACCAGGAACACCTTCCAGGCATGATTCACCAATCCCAAAGTGGTTTCAAGTCCTTCAATTCTCATTCTTTGGCCGGCCTGTTCTCGCTCTCCTTTCTTCCTGTGCTGCACTCATTTATTGGTATATCACCATGGTGACTCCCATTGTACCAGACTCATTTAAAGCCATGCAAATTATGTAGAGGGTTAAAAATTGAATGGTCGCCACTGAAGAATGCAGTGCAGCCGAGGTGACTTTATTTTTTTAACTTAACCCCATGAAGCTTCTTAACATCACCACTGAAAAGTGTGATGGAACGTTATTTAGTTCATGATTGCACAAAGCCGGGAAGGGTGGTGTAGCCGTAGACATTAGAGACTGTAATAAGGAAATAGTTGGCATTCTTAAGAATTGATTAATTGTGAGAACAGTACTTGATTTAGTCATTCTTTAAATTATCTCTATGTAACATTTTAGGGCACAATGATAGAAGGTCAGTGATGTTAAATTTTTTGCTTTGGTTGTTTGTTTTTCCTCATGTTTTCTCCCAATTTATTTTTTCATTTTCAGTTTTTTTCTTATTTATTTTTTGGCTTTAAGACTTTGACCAAATCAGGCATCAGATGTTCAAGGCTTAGATATCGGTCACAGTTTTATGTTAGGTCTGGAAGGGGCACAGGAGGAAGAAAAACAATAGTGAAAGGGAATTGTTGTTAAGCTTTCTAACCTAATTAGAAAAAAGAAATTATTAGAAAATACCTCCAGCCTGTTTCCTCAAATACTGACATGTGTGTGTGCGCACACACACACATGTCAGTATTTGAGGAAACACACACACACACACACACACACACACACACACACACACACACACACACACACACACAGAGTCCAACCATACAGCTTCTTGTCCAACTAGGGTAAATAAGTAGATCCAAGAGTGGGCTTAAACATAAAAACTGGAAACAGGACGAAACATGTAGCATGTCTGTGTAAAGATTTCTCGTTAGCTTTAATTCAGACTAGCGATTTACCTTTGCTTCCAGATTTAATGCCTTCTGCCTGCCAAACTAGTATTTTGGCATGGCTGCACTTCAGCATATTTAGATTTGGGCAGATATATTGGTCTCTGGTGATTGGTTTGGACACCAGCTAGCAGGGAGGAAAATGCACCGGGAGTCGAGTTAACAGTTCAGGTTCTTTCTGCACCACACTGAAGTGAGATTGGGCCTGATTTTCTTATCTGCCTCTGACCATGAAGGAAAATCTGCATACTGTTGTTCATGTGCACTCTATATTTGAGTGTTTTGGCCCTCGCTACTTTCATCCGTGTTACCATAGAGCTTGTGTTGCTCGTTAATGTTTCTTGGATACCATTGCTGTGCATCTTCCTTTAGACGTGTGAACATTTGCATAACCTGTGCTGGTACAGCTTCTGTTACTGAAATGTATAAGACGGGTATTAATGTGAGGGGTATAAACGGTTAATATGAACTGCTGGACTTTCCTCTGACTAAAGTTGCTCTTTGTGGAACTCTGGACCCTTGCCTGGTGTATTTTTAGCATATGTGTCATGTTTTCTTTACTACTGTGAATGGCCTCAGTTTATTGTGAGTTACGGTTGGAGAACTTAGTTTGAGATCAGATATCACTCACTCAGTGGTTTCCATTGGCTTGTCTCCTCCTCACATTCACATATTCCATTCTCTCCCAGTTAGGGTGTGTGTTTTTTTTCCTCTTTTTTTTCTAGGTGCTCCATCTGTAACTGATGTTAATATAGATCATGAGAGGAGCACCCTGAACTGTCAGAGCTAGAGAACAGTTATTTAAACAGGAGAAGCCTGAAAATTAACGCTCAATAGAGCTGTTTTTGATCAATTCTGGTGCAGTTTTTGTAGTAGGTCATCAGGCTTCACTGGGATGTAGATGATGATAGCGGAGAGCTGCTGGGGCTCTGCAGCTGAAAGGAGAGCTTTGTTTGGCTGTGTAAAGTAAATGCAGTGCTTCCCCTCCTTTCCAAGCCTCCAAGCTGTGATTTGAAGCGGGTACGGGTTGCTTACTTGGGCAAATGGCTTCAAAAACTTTTTAATTGTATGTACGTGTGCCATTATGGGGTTGAGCTCAGTGCTTTGTTGTTTTTGTTGGTAAGGCTGAGTTTGCCTCGCTTCTGTCATGTGAGTCAACTGGCTAACCTGACTTGACAACGGAAGACACAAGTTTGAATAAATGGGGCATCTTGAATATCCATGGTCTAGACCGCTGTTCTCTTACAATATCCTGAGCAGCGCAGCGGTGAGGTGCTTTCCCTCCACTGCTGTGATTGGATTTGCCTTCTCTGGAGGATTTGCGTGTGACAGTTAGTTGATCAGCCTGCGAAGCTCCATTTGGAAGCAGTGGCACTCTGAGTCACCAGACTCGTCGCTGCTCCGGCCTAGATATCCCCTTTTCAGTGGGCGTCATTGAGTTTGTTCACTGCTGAGGCTCAGTACAGCTCACAATAGGCTGGAGATGAAAGATGCCACTGTAGGCCTTTCTCTCTCCTCACTCTGTGTCCACTAACCGCTTTGTATCATTTTCACTTGGCATTAATAAGCTCAATCAATACCCTGAGGATCTGTGTCTTTTCATAACCTCCGCAAATACCAGAGACATTTGACAGTATAACCACTGAAAAGAGACTCAGTATGTGAGTTACCTCAAAGAAGCTATTGTAAATATTTGTGCATTGTTGCATGGTCTTTGTGTGAATTTCAGCTCCCTATTACTGATTGCTAACCAAACCTACAATTCAGAATATTGTTTCTCTCCATTATGAGACACATTTGACGTCAGTTTTCATTATTGAGTGGAGCACACCAGTCATACCATTTGAAAAGATTTTTGCACATTAATCACCGGGATGGAATGCTGTGAGTGGACATTAACCTCTCTGCCCATAGAACCGGTTTCAGTTAAGATGGACCTCCTCTTTTTGTAAGCACAGGTCACTCTGATCAGTCATTAACCAGAGAGCTGAAAGGCTCTGAGGGCTTGAATAGGACTGAGTGAATGGAGTTGCTTCAGTTAAACCATCTAGAATAACATGCATTGTGCCTTTTTAATAGCTTGGGAAACTGGTGTTAGTCATACTTATAAAATAAAATCTTACTTTCATGAGTTAAAGTCATCACTGAATATTTTAACCAGTAACACCTCCAATTTTGCAGCAGAGTTCCCTTCAATCAGCTGGTCTGTCTCTGAGAAAGCAGAGCCCCTTCTGTTTACTCTGCAAATACACCCCCTTACCACACGCACGCACGCACGCACACACACACACACACACACACACACTACAGCTCTGCTGTGCAGCAGTTTGGCTTGCTTTCCCTTGTATATTTTTTCCTACCTATGAGCACCTCTCTGTTTCTCTGGGCCAGCATTTGAACTCTTGTTTTTTTTCCTGTTTTTCTACAGGTCAATGTTCGCGTCACCACCATGGACGCTGAGCTGGAATTTGCCATCCAGCCCAGCACCACCGGCAAGCAGCTGTTTGACCAGGTAGAATGAATATAATTTCTGTAGTAACTCGTAGCCTCAGTGTTGGCCTCTTGGAGTTCTTTTTTAAACACTTGGAAGCAATATTATGTAGAAATGCTTAACAATTCGGGATTCGATTTGAAATCAGGTCACTTTTAATGAAGGTGTTGAGTTTAGCACAAACACGGGAACCATGCAGAAGGACAGGGGTAGGATATACTGGACAAAGGATGTTGAATAAGGAGCTTCTAGGCAGGAGGAAAAAAGGAAGAGTACAAAGTAGCGTTACATTATGTAGTGAAGGAGAACATGCAGAGAGATGTGACAGAAGATAGATGGAGGCAAATGATCTGCTGTGGCAAGCCCCCCTAATAGGGGCATCCAAATAAAGCATGCCTCTAACTAGTGAAAAACACTGGATTCTCTTCTAGGTCCAACAGTCATGCCTTATGAAACAAAAAGGTTCTCACTTTTTCAAGTTTCACTAATGCTTGGCGCACATTTGGTGAGTGGTTGCAAACGATGCCTTCCAAGCAAAGAGCAGGTGACCATGAAAATCTGCTAGTGGCCAAAGCAATCATGAGGAGGTTTTGGGTGCAGCATCCCCTTTATGACTGATTTGATCCAGTAACCTTCAGGAACCACATGTGAATTGGTCGGGGCACTGGAGGTTGCCAGCGTCTTTCCGACGGGTCTCCAGACCTGTGTGACTGAGGACTGAGCACTTACACACGGATTGTGAGGATCCCAGTGTTCCCATTCTTTCTCCTGAAGCTTTGTCATTTAGCCAAGTTAATGTTACTTATTTCTTTTACATAAATAGAATAATTAATATGCTAATGAACTTAACACATGCTTTAGGGAGATTTTGTTGAGTTAGCCTAGCCATTTCCTTCTCTGTCCACTGTTTATGCCAAGCTAATCTAACCAGCTTTATTGACAGTGTTTCAGCCTTTAGACCTTCTTTACTTAAATTTATGCACATTATAAATCAAAGTGTTCATCAGATCAAGCATTTTTTTCAAGTTTGTTTCTAAAGAGAATCACAATCTAGATTTGTTTTCACACTGCCGCGGCCTGTGTTAGTGCGTCATTAAACTGGGCTGTCACTTCGGAGAAGGCGTCTGCCCTCATTATCATCCCTCCAAAGCTCTTTCCGTTCATTACATCCAGGTCTGAAAAGCTATCCCATACAGGCCAGATTACAGGAGCTTTTGGCTTAAAGAGTCTTTATCAGCGTCCATCTTCCTGGTGACACTCAGGGACTGTTATTAAAAGTTTCCTGTGATGAAAAATGGCAGCCTAACCTGACTGAAGTGAATAAATAGAACTTGATGAATATATGAGTTTAATAGGTTTCTGAGTCAAAGTGGTGAATGAAGTCTGTGTGTTTGGTTACACAGTGTCAGTGCAGAGTGAAAGGTGTGTCCCCAGTGAATTAAACATTTCCCTCTTGTGAATGTAGTTATTTAGTGTAGGACGCTGTTTTACTGTGGTCTTTACTTTATTGTGGTCTTTAATCCTGCTAGCATTTGACCTCAGATTTAGATTTCTGTAGTCTCCCATCAGGGGCGAGTTAAATGTTGATGTAATTCAGTTTGATATTTTTACCCACTGTGACATTATGTAATTATAGTATGCGGCTTTGTTTGTTGTTGCTATTACTGGTCACCTTACTACTAAAGAAGACTATTATAATTTTAACTTTCCTGTTGTTGTATGAGGCCATTGTAAAACTCTTTAGCTAAGATCCAAATGTAGATGACAAGTCATTAGTATGAGCTCCTCTGTGGCTTTTATGACAGCATCGGGGGAGGGAATGCATTGTTTTAGCCACTTCCTGTATAACTCGTTTTTTTAGTAGCAAGTGTTGCCAACGGTGGATTCACCCTTCATGTCTAAAAGGGACCTTCTAGTCAAGGATATTTGAATGCAATCATGTTTAGCATAGTATTTGCCTGAATAACCACAACAAAAATGGTCATATTCAAAAACGGTAACTTGGTGTCTTGTGTTGCTAACCGGTGTATGAATTATGCGCATTTAACTGACCAGTTCATCACAGATTTTCAAATAGCAGCACCATCAGCACGCTAAAGTTGTTTTGTTAAAGCAAAGATTGGCTAAAGACCCCAATGTTCACCTCTATTTATAGGCTCCTATTTGTTAGAATGGCTCTAAGTGGGGTGTGCCGCAGACAATAATTCCCTCCCTGTGTGTGTCAGAGACAGTTCTGTGCTCTATTTTTATACATCAATACACTCTGCTACTCTGAGCATGGGAAATTATCTACAATGCTTCAAGCAGCCGTTCATTGTGCCTCAAGAGCCAAACGTCTGACAGTTACTTTGGAGTTTCCGTGGCCCTGAAGTCTGTTTGCAGCCTGATTTATTTTTGAAAGCCTTGAAAGCAGTCGACAGCAAAAACAGAAGTTCCCTCATGGAGCTTGTCAGCTTCTGTGGAAATGCTGAGTAACAACAGTGAGCTCATTCCCAGGGCGAGTGTGAAGCCTGGCGTGGCCGTGTGGTCGCCGCTGATCATAGCCTTCTTCCTTGTCATGCTGCTGTTAAGGAGAAACGCCTGCCACTCCCCTACACACCCTCAAACGGTTTCACTTCCATATGACTCCTGTTTCTTTTCGTTTTGCCTTAAGCCAGAGTTAGGAAAATCCCTGCCTCTGCATTTTACAGTAGTAGCAGTGGTTAGTTATATCTGGCCACATTCAGGCTCCAGATACTTTCTCCTGCATCAGTGTGGCTTTGACAGGTTTCAAGTTTCACCGTCAGCTCTGTGGAACTGGTTTGGATTGGTTAAAAGCAGGTGGGAGGGGGACTGCTGTGCAGCAGCTGAATACATGGCAACATTTTTAAACAGTTCAGCAATGTGTTGAACTGAATCCAAGTCCAAAGAATTTTAGGCTGACAGGTGCAAGCATTATAATGTGATACCCAACCACATAGATGATGCATTCAAAAAAGGGGCAATGCGCCAATGTTTGCAGTTGTGTCATGGTAGAGTTCTAGTCCTCATAGTACCATATCACCCAAATCGAGCACTTCGCTCTCAGCTGGATTACTTGTGGTTCCTAGGATTCTTAAGAGTTGAATGGGAGATAGAGCCTTCAGCTTTCAGGCCCCTCTTCAACTCTTAAGAATCCTA
>VUQK01025679.1:22412-36460 GCA_015106715.1 Bujurquina vittata
CACAATAGAACCCCCCCCCCCCCCAATCACTGCAGACGATGCACCAATCAGCTGAAAACCATGGTCTCAGATTTGGAGGTTCTAATTCTCATCCTAACCACCTCACACTCCGCTGCAAACCTCCCCAGTGCAAACTTGAGGTCACTTTACGGGGACAAAGTTTGTTTTCAGTATATTATTACTACGGTGTTCTTTTTGTTGGGCGCTAAGCTAAAGGAGGAACAACAGCACAGATTCAAACAAGAGTAGCCCACAGACCTAGTTCCACATAGTTTTTGACACTGCCCTCTGGTGTCAGTAAACAGATATAACAAAACGCTTTACATAGCTCTTTGTAGGACCACTGTAAAGCTTGAAGCAGAGGGGGGCTGCACATATGCAGCTCTGCCTCAGAGTATCCTGAGTAATACCCGAATTTGGGTCGATAACTCTGTTATCCCCCCAGCTTTGCTCAACCATTGACTGACTTTTATTGTTACTCTGGTATAGTTACAGACTGCAAAAGTACCTGAATGTAGAGCACCCCTTTTATTACTCATGTATTTCTCATGTATTTACACATAGTGGTTCTTCTAGCCATTGCAATCAAATGCTAATGTTTCATGCACATTAATTCTTATATATTAATAAACTTTATTAAAAAGAAGTCAGAGACCTGGTAGGGATATCCATTTAATCACATTTTCCCTTTTCAAAAAAAATTTAAACAGGTTTGTGCAAAGAGGTTTGTGTAACCAGAATTAATTGATAAAGCACACCTCTGCAGTCTGATAGAAAAATTCAGCAGATAACTTCCACATTGTTTTCTCAATTCCACAAGCATGTGTCAGGGTCAGCTGGAGTGAAATTCCAGTTAAGGGAGTAAAGTTTCATAGCAGAGTTTCGTCGGGAGCTTTTTTTTCAGATTACAGCACTTCTCCGTGGTTACAGTTCTATTCTCTATTGTGTTGAAAGAGATTGGCATCTGCTCAATTTTTTTCTGGCACAAAGCAGCCCGCCACGCCCCAGATTCATCCCCAATACTTTGATACTGAAATCCATGTTAAGAGGATTATTCTGAATCTGAATGAATGATGTGATCAAAATGAGATGGTATATCTTTACAGCTTTATGATATGTAAACTATCCGCATTCTCATGATAAATATAAATAAATTGATAATTAAAGCTTAACTTTTTTTTTCTTATGCTGTCTCCTTCAGATTGACCCCAAAGATTGGCTTCCCCTGGAGTGAGATCAGAAACATTTCCTTCAACGATAAGAAATTCATCATCAAGCCTATTGACAAGAAATCTCCAGTGAGTAAAATCTCATCTAAGCTTTCCCACAGTCGGGTATTTCTAAGCCTTGAAGTGCACCCTCTTCTTTGAAAAGTCTTTATTTTATTTTTTTGTAATTTTCCCTACTAAAAGAGGTCTTGGTCCTCTTTAATATTAGGCTTTTCCAGGTGTGTTGGGTTTCAGTGTTTCTGTACTTAAGCTCGCTGCTTCCATTTTACCTGTGGCATCATGTTTCATTGCAGCGGAGAGGAAAACCATTAGGCATATCTTCAGTTGCAATCTAGTATAAAGAATAGCCAGAGCTGCTTTTGAGGCAGCACTGTTAGGGATTGGCTGCAGACGCGCTCACAAAAGCAAGTGGTATAAACCTTATCTGTGCACTCCAGGCAGCTTTGCCTTTTAACATGAGTGGAACAATCTTTGTAGAAGTGGGTTTTTTTATAATCAGTGAATGTACCTCTGGATCAGCAGCTTAAATTTAATCAGCACTGTGTCTGTTCAGCCTTCTCTGTCTTATTGTTCCCTTTTGTTTGTTTCCTTTCAAAAATTCAGGACTTTGTGTTTTATGCCCCGAGACTGCGCATAAACAAACGCATCCTGCAGCTGTGCATGGGCAACCACGAGCTGTACATGCGTCGCCGCAAACCGGACACGATTGAGGTGCAGCAGATGAAGGCCCAGGCCAAAGAGGACAAGCAGCAGAAACAGATGGAGAAGTAAGCAGACTGTAGATAAGTTTCATTTAAAAAATTGTTTCACAGTTAATTATTCCGACAGTTGTCCTCAGTAAGGACATAAACTGTCTTTATAATCATGATTTTAGTCTCTTGTCATTCCCTGAGATTTGATAAGAGCTGTTAAATGCATTCATTCAACTGTAAGTAAAAATGAGCAAGTGTCATTTTACAGTAGAACACGTCATTGCTGCAGCAATAGTTCAGTCTTGAAATTTTCGAATATTGATCAAATTGTCCAAGGTGACAGATATTTTTTTTCATAGCTATATCCAGTGACTGAGTCTGTGACTGGCACTGTAGATTCTTTTTAAAAACAAAACCCCAAAAAACCCCGGCATGATTATTTCCATTGCAGAATACTGAGATTACTCAGTAATGGAAATTATTATACACCAACGCCATCTTCAGATGTCTGGGTTTTGTCTGACCAGCTGTTAAAAGCACACGGTGGAAATTTCTCCTGCAACAAGTAGCAATTTTCTCCAAGATTTTAAATCTTGTGCATCCTCAATCCACATCTTCTTTTGAAATAGTATACATACATACTTTAATTTATTTATCTGTTGTTTGAGAAGAAACTTAATATAAAATCTCTTGAAAAAATGTCCTTTTTTTTGCACTTTATTGCTTCTTTTTTAAAAGTATATCTAAAAATAATTAGATTTTTTTAATGTATTTACAAAAATTACAACTTATTTTGGCTTTTTTTTCCATTGTGGTTTGATTCTCAATTGATGTTATAAACTTTATTTTATTTATTAAAAATCTATTTAGAACACAGTAAAGTTTGTGTAAAAAAAAAAGAAAAGAAAAATTGAAGGAATCTGTATATTTCTTATTTTTTTATTCAGCGATGAGGGAGGAAAAGAAAAAAGGAGGTTTACAGACAATAACAGGTTTAGTGAAGTCAAAAAATACATACTTTCTAAAGAAAAAGGGATATGGTAAATGGACTAGCACTTTTCTACTCTGACTGAGCACTCAAAGCACTTACACACAAGCTAAGTGAATGTTAGATTCACACACATTAAGTCGGAGAGCAATGTGGGGTTCAGTATCTTGCCCAAGGCATGCAGCCTGGAGTAGCCAGGAATTGAACCACTGACCTTCTGATCAGTGGGTGACCTGCTCTACCTCCTGAGCTATAGCCACCCCCAAGCCTATTTAGTCTTTAAGTCCGACGTCACTTCTGGGTCCAGATGCCCTTAAATGGACAGCAATGGTAGCCCAGTCACTGTTCGCTATTACATTCGGATCGGTCAAAACAACGAGGGACACAGCATTGCTGCATATTGAACGCGGCAGAGTTTGGACCCGGAAATGGAATTCTGCATCACCACTTAAAGACCGGATAGCACCTGGTAATTCCCAGGTGGTCTCCCACCCAAGTACTAACCAGGCCCGACCCTGCTTATCTTTCAAGTTCAGATGGGATCGGGCGGCTTCAGGGTGGAATGGCCGTAAGCCAATATACATTTCAAAGATTGTAAAAGGTACTAGAACAGTAAGAAAAACATGTACTATAAAATAAAAGAATGTATTATAATTAAGTGTCTTTAAATATACAGCTTTATTACTGCATCAATATTATGAAGTCATACTCTGAGCAGAGAACCAATAAATAGTTGTTATTTATTAGGCACTATACTACTCACACACTCCATTGACGCAGTTCAGTCTGGGAAGTGAAGCATTCATTGGATCGCAATACGGTGTTCCCTTTGAAGTATCGGAAATGTCCTTCCTGTATCAGCTGAACTGAAAATGAATGGATGTTGACACTGATCTCAACAGCAGCTGTTAGATCACTGTCTGTCCTGCACAGCTGTTCAAACATGGTGACGTAACCTTGAACAGACAACGGCAGTGAATACCAGAGGGAGAGCCATCAGATCAGCAGACGCCAGCAGACAGTTCAGACACGGACACAGTGGCTCGCAGTCTGTCCAGCAGGCAGCTGGGCTGGCATTCAAACACAGTAACGAGATGGTCTTAAGCCTAGCTTTTCAGATTAAGCTTGAGGCAAACAGAAATAAAGTTTTCTGAGAGAAAAAGTGAGTCGCGCTATGGAGTATTTTAAAACTGGAGTTTCTAAGAGGCTAAAATGCAGTTTAAGGATTAATCAGTTAAATAGTAAGCCAATTTACAAAAATTAATCTTTAACAATTCTTACTTAATTGTTTAAGTTGTAGTATCAGTGTCGTTTCCCAAGCAGAAGAACAAAATATTTGCTGGTTCACTCTCCGATGTGATAATGCTTTTATTTTTCTTTTTGTGAATATTTGCTCTTTTTTTTTTTTAATTGAATAAAATTATAGATTAAAAAGCATATTTAAATTATTTTTGGTCAAATGAAGCAATTTTTAAATGATAAAATTTATCCTTTGAGAAAGTAGATCAGGATTCTATCCTGTTTTTTGGTCATTTTCTGGACAAACAGTTTGGTGATACATTGATTGTCGGCTTATGTTTGTTGCAGCCATGTTATCATTAAATTTCTTGACTGATGACTTTGCTCACATCTTAAAGCTTTATATCGGCCAACTTTTATTGTTCTGATGAACCCTGAAATCATTCACTTTGCCAAGTCCTTGAGAATGTGGTGCAACTTAAAGTCACAAGACTTATATGGATGTTATGAGACCTGTATAAGGTTGCCATGTGAAATAAATGGTATTTACAGTGAAGAGAGCAGTTTCTTCAAAGCGAATCCCACGTTCGTGTGTCTGCAGAAATGTGTTTGTGTGCGCCTTTTGCTGTAACCATGCGTCAGCTATGTCATCTCGAGTTGTGTCCTCATAACTGCTGTGTGTGTTCTGCAGGGCCCATCTGGAGAATGAGAAGAAGAAGAGAGAGGCCATTGAGAGGGAGAAGGAGCAGATGGAGCGAGAGAAGCAGGACCTGATGATGAGGCTCTACCAGTTTGAGGAGAAGACCAAGAGGGCAGAGAAAGGTGAGGGGAATGCAAAGTGTGTGTGTGAGAAAATACTTCAAATATGTTGTACATGTGGATATGCAGTTAGGTAATAGGTTATGTATGCAGGTTACTTGTCTTGTAAATTTAATGATGGAGGCAAAAGAAAAATAAGGAAGAGCACTGTTATTACTAGTGATTGTCTTTTTGATTAGATTTGGCCCAGTACTCAAAATAGAGTACTTGGGCTGGGCTCTTTGTAGTTTTACCTGTTCCTAATACTGCTTCAAGTCATAAAAGCAGACAACAAAACAACCTGATTGACTTAAGGAAGCAGACTGATTTTTTTTTTTGTTACGTGACAACAGCATAATAAAACTCATTAAAGGAATCCAAATGATTTTAATTCCAGCTCATATAACAAAAAGGTAGAAAGAGGGTAGAAAAGTAGAACAGTGGAGAAAGATTACTGTGAGGTGGTAGTTGCAGTTAATAGTGACAAAAATATTCAAATACTGCTGCTCGGCTACTTCATAAGATAGGTGAAAAAAAAGAAGTTAATGTGTGAGTATAAATATGTAACTCTTTAAATAAAGCATTTGTTACATATTATATTTTCTCTTTCTTGCCCTTTCTGCATGCTAGATTTGCAGGAGCAGCTGCAGAGAGCCATGATGCTGGAGCAGGAGCGGAGGAGAGCAGAGGAGGAGGCAGCTCGTCTGGAGGCAGAGCGTCAGGCCGCCCTGCTGGCTAAAGAGGAGCTGGCCCAACACGCTGAGCAACAGAAGAAGAGTCAGGAGCAGCTGGTCAGTGTTTTAAAGGGGATCATTTATCCATCCATTCGCTTCCGCTTATCCTTTTCAGGGTTGCGGGGAGGGGGGCTATCCCAGCTGACATAGGGCGAGAGGCAGGGTACACCTAGGACAGGTCGCCAGCCTGTCACAGGGCCAACACAGAATCACAGACAACCATTCACACTCACATTCATGCTCTCATTCACACCTACGGGCAATTCAGATTGGCCAATTAACCTAACACCAGTAAGTGCATGTCTTTGGACTGTGGGAGGAAACTGGAGTACCTGGAGGAAACCCACGCAGACACGGGGAGAACGTGCAAACTCCACACAGTGAGAGAGAGGCCGGGCCAAGGTGGAATCAAACCCAGGCCTTCCAAATGGTATTCAAACTGTGAGGCAGCAGTGCTAACCACCGCACCACCATGCTCACCGGGATCATTTATGATCTCTCTTATTTCTTGTCATTTTGATACTGTTACATAGGGGGATGCTCATAATAAACATGGCTGAGTTTCTCACATTTTTTCTACTCTCAGCTGTGTGTGACCTCAAAGAAAAGGGGATATTTCTTACGTAGACACAGGAGCAGCTAATCAGAAAAAAGCTGGCTTACAGGGAGAAGGAAGGGGGCTAAAACAGCTTATTTCTCTAGGGTGAACTAAGGGGCTGCGCTAATGTGCAGTACAAGATAACCGTTGCTGCTGTTGCTCCAGACAAAACCACTTTTTAGTGCCCAGCTGGTCCACACCCCTTCACCTCAGACCAAGAGCCCCTCAGGACCACCCACAGGAGTGTGCTTCAGGGAAACAGTCTGCCATGAAAAGCTGTTGTTCCTACTCCACATTCAGCCACTGAAAACAGTTTTATTAGTGAGACAGCTGCTGCGATGCCCTGTTTACGTAAACCCCATTAAGACATTTGTAATGGATTAAGTTCCTGGGCAGCGTCTGCTCACAGAAGACATGTCGAGAGTGTTGATAAGAACTTGTTTGAAACCACATATCTTATTAGTGATAATAAGCGCTTATTAGCCCCTTTCACATACATATTTCACAGGCTGCTGCAGCTAAAGCAGGCACAGCTTTTAATGCTGAGTCAGAGTATTTCAGTGTGGTTGGAAAGAAAAGCCGTCAACATTGTTGTGGGTGTCAGAAGGAATGTACCACAACGCTCACAGTCCGGTTAAGCTTAATTAAGACATCTCACAGTGCCAGATGCTTCTCCTCTGCTGTGGATATTTTAAATTTTTTTAGATGATGCTGACAGTTTGTGATGATCCTAAAGTGGATTATTACAGTTAAAAAGTTTTACACAAGTTTTCACACTTATTTTCTGAATTAGCAATGAAATATAGTTTAATTCAACCTGTTTTGCTTGTGACTCTATAAAAAAAAGTAGCCAAGCAAGTACTGCTTTGTTTGGAAGTATGCACTTATTTTTTAAATGTATACTGAAGGTATAAAGTTAAAAATATCAACAAATGAAAGATCAAAGGAAGGTCTAGACATTGTTTCTGATTCAAACTAACATTAAAATGGCATACAACATATTTAAAATGTTAAAATTACAACAATCTGAACACCTGTGTGTTTGATTATGACATCCTGTATTTAGTAAGTAAATACATGAAAGGAAGAAAAGAGGCTTAGTGTTATTTAGTATGGCACTTATAATAAATCTAGCTACTTATATTTATTTCTATAAAATGATTAAAAAAACTGTTCTTTACTGGATCCGTTTCACAGAAGACAGAATTAGTATGAGACACCAGACATGAAGAAACTATTTAGTGTTTTTTTTTCTCTACCTAATAAGAGCAATATCATATCACCTTTATTTGTCCTTCTATATGGAATAATAAGTCCCTTGTTTTTTGTGTTTTTGTGTGTGTGTGTATGTATGTGTGTGTCTGTGTGTCAGGCTGCTGAGCTGGAAGAGCACACAGCAAAGATCAGGCAGCTTGAGGAGGCCAAGAAACGTAAGGAGGAGGAGGCCGACTCATGGCAGCTCAGGGTGAGTGATGTACAGTTTACTGCGGCTCACTCAGCTATTTCTGTCTGCTGGGAAAATGAGAGTAACTTGCAGGACCTGAATTAGATTAGTGCCGACCATTTATTTGATTGTTAGAAACCTGCTCTAACCTGCTAGATCCATCTGAGGCGGTGCATTTGCTTTGTCTGAAAATCTCTGGGTGCTTGATATCAAGCTGATTGGTGCTCTCTGTTCTCACCAGGCCCGCGAGGCCCAGGACGATCTGATTAAGACCAAGGAGGAGCTGCACATGGCGATGACGACGCCCCTGCCGCCTCCGCCTCCCCCCGTGGATGACCACCTCATGGACTACAACAGCGACAGTGAGGAGAACGCAAGCACGCACAGTGCCGACCTGCACGTAGGCGACATCCATGACCACCGCAATGAGGAGGAGCGCCTGACTGAGGCAGAGAAGAACGAACGCGTCCAGAAACAGCTGAAGGTGAGGACTGAGCAAATTAGCACCTCGCGCAGTCACTGGCAAAATGCAAATACAGTATGCATCAAAGAGTGATGGCACACTCACACGTTTTATCTGAGTTTATTAGCTGTATTAATGTTAACATACTAAAACAGTGCAAGAAAAAGGCTTTGTTTTTTTCTATTGGAGGACAGTTTCTGTGCACTTAAAGCATTTCAGTCAGTTCAATAATCAGTTGTAAATACAAACTTTCATGCTTATTTGTTACCTAGATACTGTGTTACCCAAAACTGAAGATAAAAGATATACAGATTAGGGGATCATTTCACAATTAGCTGACAGATTAAAATAATAAATAAATAAATAAAATAAAGGGTCCACATAGAACTTCCTCTTCAAGTATATGACTTTGCACAGCTGAACAAGAGTTTAACCAGAACAGACAGTTTGGCTGTAAAAGCACAGTTTCTTTCTGCACGCCTGCTGGAAGCACAGAAAAATGAACCTGGTGTTCATGAGACAATCATGTACACCAGGTTCATCATGTATTTGCTGCAGCCCTGATCCAACTTAAACACCTCCATAAAATAAAGCAATGTGAGTAGTCAGTAAGACTGGAAAAGCACTTACATGCTGTAAATGGCCGTCCACAGCTATAGTTACTGTTAAACCTTCAAAGTTAGAAAATTACAGTTACAAGCCGCTGAGTTCCCTTTAACGGAAAAATAGTTATATGTTTTGTAACTGTGTGTAACAGTTGTGCATTGTTAACTCAGAGGATGCGCAAGTAACAAAGTTTAAATAAAAGAGCAACAGGAAGTTAAAACCAGCAGCACCTGTGAACATGATGGTGGAGACCAGCTCAGCCACCCAATTAGCCCGTACTGTCTGTCAAAGCTCTGTTCAGCAATGAGGGGCGTCCACACAGGAAGCGATTTGCTCGTCATGCTTCGCTTTGACAGTGGGTCGGTAGTGGATGTTCTAGGTTCTAGTTTACCACACTGTCATTTGTCAGTTAAAAGCATCTCTTTCTTTGTTCTCATCAGTAGTCGTCTGAATTGCTCACCTCGAAGGTGAGGAAAGTTTAACTTCATGTCACCAGTGGTTATTTTGCCCGATGCCGCCTGAAGTCTCGGGATGTTGTTAACTTTCCGTGGACTCTGGTTACCCCGTTGCTAGTCCCTACTTGTGTGTAGAGCAAAAACTTTACTGCCTGCTACTTTATATGAATTTTGTTCTCAGGTTCCTTCAGAAGCTGCCACAGTAGATTTAAAATGTAGACTACATTGTGGCCAATGGTCATAGTTTTGTTAATGGGAAAATTCTAAGAGCTGCAGTTTGGAGTAAACTGGTGAATGTGTGCTGAGGAAGTTCTCGAAGTCGCGCATCCTTGAAGTACATAGAGGTGGATTGAAACTTATTGGATTTCTGAGTCAACTCTAACTCAGTAGTTACAGGAGATATCCACATTAAATTTTCTGGGGTGAAAAATACATTGAAGCTCTTTTTACATGGAACTATCCAGAAGTGAACAAAGAAAGTGGTGATTTACAGGAAAGCTGTTACTGTGTCACAAGCTTTTTGTTTGTTTTCAGCCATAACCTTTATACGGGCACATATACATGTATATGTCAGGAGAATCAGGCCAGTTGTTCTTCCTCCTCAGGTGGTGATAACACTCTAATCATATAGAAAGGCCTACCTATCGGAAGCCTAGGCAAACAATAATAGGGAGCACAGGCAGTCACGTAATGGAGAAGGTAGAAATGGACTTTCTACCTTGGAAAGAAGAGGTGTGGATGAAAGGCCCTAAAGGGTCATAAAAGTTAGGTTTTTCCAAAATAGGTGTTTAATGTGCGGTAGGTAGGAAATATGACGTCCATTTGCTAGGTGGCAGGTTAAATGTTGGCTCTCATCGATTCACACGCGTGTTCTCACGTGCATCTCTGGCAGCTAACATCTATAAAGTTCATGCCTACGGTGTGTGTGCAAAAATACACACAGTGACTCATAAATGGAAATTGTATGAGTGGTGGCATTGTTGGTTTTTGTCCTCTGATCTCATGTGCCTTCCTTTCCTCCACCCTCAGGCCCTGACCTCAGAACTGGCTCAGGCGCGTGATGAATCCAAGAATACCGCCAATGACCTCCTTCATACTGAGAACGTGCGGGCCGGCCGAGACAAATACAAGACCCTGCGACAGATCAGGCAGGGCAACACCAAGCAGAGGATCGACGAGTTCGAAGCCTTATAAGGAGCCCTCTGGAAACGTACCCTTTCTGAATGGTCACTACATCTCGCTCTTCGGCTGCCAGAACAACACACAATCTAACTCGGACATGTTTAACACACGGCTACAGACTAAACTGGAGCAGTATAAGCAGAGCAGAAGCATCACTTACAGAGAGATAAACTCCTGCTGTTATGACCGCGTCCTGCTGGATGCAGGGCTCTGAAAACCTTCTGCAGAAATATTAGTGCCAAAACCTTCTTTTATGTCTCTTCTTAGTGTTTCACACCCTGTTTGTATATTTAATTGTGTGTAATTTGATCAATTCAGACCAAAAATCGTCTGTTTTTAACCAGAGATGTGGGGTAGGGGGACTAGTAGGGGGACTAGTCACATTTTTTTTTAGTATTTTATGATGTAAACAGAAAAAAATGTAATCAAATCCTCACTTCTTTTTGATGTCTGTCGGAAGGAAAGGACAGTTTGTTTATAGCGACCACTCAGAAAGGGGGAATGAGCAGGAAAATGTTTTTTGTTTTCCATTATATTTGAACACTTCCATATATGTTTAATATTGCTATTCTGTAGGTAGAAATCCTGCCTAGTTTGATATTTATACTGTATATGGGACATTAAAAAGGGTATTTCATTTTGGTTTGTATATTTTTGCTATCTTCTGATAACAAAAACATTGAATATGTTTTAAAGATTTTATATATTGACCAAACAACAAGTCTTACGTTCCATGTGTTTTCCTTTAGATCAATAAATTAAAGAAATTGAATTGTAAATTATTATTTTTTACTGTAGGAATTATATTCAGCTGCATGCTATTAAAATTAGTTCATAAGATCTCTAATTTTTATTTGCCATGCAGTTCACAGAATGCTGTGATGCATCTTTAGAGCAAGTTTGATATTTTTATTTCTGTCTGTTCTTCATCATGTCACTGCAGAGTGAGAGATGAACACATGATGTTTGCTTTTACCCTCTAAAGTGGCCTTTGGCTGCCCCTCTGCAGGGGTCAGTCCCAGACAGTTGCTCCACACTTCTCAGCCAGGGTGCATAGTGACAAAAAACCCCAGGCAGCGCAAAGCCAACCTCTCACTCTCCACTATGGACATTTATTAGTATTTACTGCAAATGGAAACTCGCAGCTCTGCTGGACTTTGTATATGAGCAGGTTTTTATAATGAGGTGTTTAAAATATTGGCAATTAAACAAAAAACTGATCACATGTTTGTGTGTACTTTGTAAAATATATAAAGTATGCGAACATCTCTGTCCTCATACTTTTTGGACTGTGATGTTTTATTGGGTTTGCCTTAATCCTCCAAGTTTTAATTAAAGGACTGGTTATTAGCCTCACTAGTCTAGGTGTATTTAAAGAGAGTCCAGAGGTAAAATATTTTTAAAGCTATAAGATGAAACGTCTTTACTGATGCTGATGATCCCAGCTTTTTCAGGGCACCATAAAGCCTGTATGAAGAGTCATACTTTGAACAATTGAACTCAAAAATACTGAAATATGGTGAACTCCATGAATTCTGACAGACATAAGAATGGTTGACAGTCATTTTCTTTCAGGATAAACTCAGAAACTGAGTCTGACATACAGTAGATTTACTGCGAAATGCTTTCCAAAGAGAGCTACTGTATATTTGCATGTTTAAAAAAAGAAGTGAGTTGATCTTAATCAGCATGTCAGGACTCTAACATCTTGTTGCTATGATGGTGTGATATACTGAATTTAAGAGGAGGCACTGTGGGTTTGATTCATCCTCAAATACTTTTATTGTTGAACAATTCAGTGTAACAGGAATAAATAGTTAAAAAAAATGCAAAAAAACAAACATGTTGATTGAATTTATATCTGACAGACTATACATACAATATAAATAGTCAAATGCTAACAGAGCTTTTTAAAGTGCGAGGTGTAAATAAAAATAAATAAATAAAATGAGTGTCGGCGGGCTGCGACGTGGTTGACATTGCCATTTTCTCCACTTGTTGAAGCCAACGAGCTTAAACTTGGCTTCTAGTTGCCATAGTGAGCCAGGAGAAAGGGAAGTCAACAGAATGCCGGGTCAGTGAAATCACCGCTCCTTCCAGCACAGAAGCCCTCTTCTTCTTCTTCTTTCACACGCCGCTTCCACGGAGACAAGAAAGGCCTCTTTGTGCTGAGAGAGCCGCTGTGTGAGGCAACTCAAACCGCTTCCTGTGCACCGCCGGGTGTGGCTCCAGATTTCATTTGTCAGTAATATTAGCTTAGTGTCTCTTTCACTAATTTCATTTGCGTGGATGTTTAGCTGCTGGTCTCCTCTGACAGAAGAACATCACATTAAAGAGGAAGCTAGATCTGAAACGTGGCCTGAAGGCAGCAGAGAGGCCTCGAGTGGAAATGGCAACACTTTAACAGTTTTATAAAGTAGTAACATTGTACATGTTGGAAGAATACTTTTCAAACTAGCTGCTACTATGAAGCATCAACAAGAGTTAATAAAGCTCAGAATGTTAGGTACATCCACACTCCTTCAGAAAGGTGGCTTATCTGATCTTTTTTTACCCTCTAGCTGCACAAAAATACAGCATATTTTGAAATATTTATTAAAGACTTGGACCCGGAAGGTTCTAGACCATGTAAATAGTCATGACAGCTTAAACCTGGCATCTTTTAATTTAAAATAATACTCAGACTACTACAAATAATGTGTTTTCTTAAACTTGCATTATTTAAGAATTAGGGTCAGTTATCGGATTTTTCTTAAAGTTTCACAGATCTTAGCAGGTTTCAAAAAATAGTTAAATATAACAAGTATAAATACTTCTATAAAGTAATACATTTTCTATATTCTGTTCTATACTGCCAAAGATATATGAATTGATCACAAATGCCTTGCTCGAGGAGGTGTATACATTATGCTATGAATACCGATTATAGGTGCTTCATAGTTGGTGTTAAAGTGTTACCACAAAGGACATTCAAAAAGTCCATCTCTGCTGTTACCGGTCCATTCAGGCCCCAGTCAGGGTGACCTAGTGAGGCAGGAGGTGCTTTGGACCCATCGGTCCAAGTTCAGGGAGACGTCCTGGACAAACAGCAGTCAATCACGCCACTCTCACTTTCAGAAATGGGCGTTGTGTGGACGAGCTTTCTGCTGGCTCCCAGTCAGACACCTAAACATAACACACACATACACAAAGAGCTATATAAACACACCCTCATGCCTGTTAAACAATTACACCTGCCGTAGAACACACATAACACACCTAGGCCTGCACACACAGGGAGAATGAGAAGTATTTACACTCTGACTCCGGCACTGTGACTCATGTTTGCATTAAAGGGAAGGTGTGAAGGACAGTTAGTGGATCATTGCCAAGTGGCCCAGTGTTCACCTCAGTAAGGTATAGGTCAATATGAGGTGCTCTGCTGACCCCTAGTGCTGAAATGAAAAACACCTAAGAGCTGAAAACTCCTCAAATATGTCTAAAATCAGCTTAGGTAACTTTTAAAAAGTGAAATTTCACATGTTTTATTTTTATTTGTAGACCTCAACCAGCCTTTTCTCACAAGTGTATATATATATATATATATATATATATATATATATATATATATTTTTTTTTTT
>VUQK01025679.1:36480-54071 GCA_015106715.1 Bujurquina vittata
TGTAACTGTTAAAAAGTGAAATTTCACATGTTTTATTTTTATTTATAGATCTCAACCAGCCTTTTCTCACAAGTGTATATATATATATATATATATATATATACTTTTTGTTTGTCTTTCAATTATTTGGTGGACAGATTGACCTTTCCTATGGACATTTCAGCAGGCTACAAACTGCAGGAGCTCACCTTGACCCCGACCAGCAGTTCTCCTCACTCCTGCTCTGCAGCGCCTCCATTTTGTCTCTCAGGCTAAAGGACACAAAAAGAAGATTTTATAGAAACCTACTTCTATATCAGCTGTACAAACAAAAGTCTTCATCACTAATAAACAAATCACTTCTGCTGAGCTTGCTATATTACCTTTGGACACAGTGGATACCAGTTGAAGCACTCAAATGCCTTGTCCTCAAATCTCCAGCCATCCAGTGGGATGAGGAATTCGCCAAGGAAAACCTTCCTTTTCAGGGTACCTGAATGCCACACAGTCACCTGCAGTCTCTTTCCAGTCAGCATGTGGCGCTCTATGTTATACTGTCAGAAAAGTTTAGATGTTAGTATAATCTTGTTGCCATACCTCATAAGCATGCAGCAGTTCAACACTGATGAGAGGGAGGGAGAGATACAAAAATAGCTGATGAGGCTCTTTGTTTTTACCTTTAAAACTTCATTGTAAACTGGATCAGTCGTGTTCCTCTTCACTGATGTCTTCAGTTTGGCGCTTTTGTCCGGCAGCACGTAGAGTTTCACGTATCTGCGCATCAAAATAAATAAAAGGATGTTCAAGCTTTGATGGACAATCACAGGAAGTGGAGTCAGACTCTTTACGATGCACAGCGTGGCATCAAACATGTCCTTACGGGTTACACTTCCTCCTCTTGCTGTCTCCATAAGAGAGGTTTCTGCAGGCGCCCACTGTGATC
Organism: Bujurquina vittata; assembly: GCA_015106715.1. Lineage (NCBI taxonomy): Eukaryota > Metazoa > Chordata > Actinopteri > Cichliformes > Cichlidae > Bujurquina > Bujurquina vittata. The sequence goes on from VUQK01025679.1 coordinate 37,403, forward strand.
TCCAGACGGGAGGCGTTGCTGTTGAAGGCCAGAGCCAGCTCCAGTTCTCCGGCCACAGAAACGCTCTCAAAGACACCAAACTCTGTGCTGGTGCTGCTGCTGCTGCCCTGAGGGAGCGAAATACAGGTTTTACAATTCAAAGGACATAGAGCCACAAAATGAGAGGGGTTCATTATAACAGAATTTTTTTGATCATGATCTGATAGTTGTAGTTATTTCCAATCTAACCATCAGCTTTGACTTACTCTCGGTCCTCCAGAGTGCTCAGAGCTGAAAGAAGTCTCATCTTCTGCCCCGGTGGAGGAGCCCTCCTGGTCGCTGTCTTTGCTCTTCTTGAACAGGTTTGGAAGACTCGGGACTTTAAAGAGCTGCACAAAAAAGGAGGATTTTTCTTTACTCTGCTTTTGTACACTTTCACATGATATAGAACTTGACTTTGATGTGTCTGAGAAATACTACATCTACACTGTCACTTTCTGCTGCTCTTGATGTCATTCCTTCTCATCACCACTAGGTGCTGCTAAAGGACTTGAAATCAGTTCATCTTTTCAGTGATTTCCTCTTTAGATTCTCATGCCCAAATATGTGTTTTGCAAAAACCACTTTTCACTCACTAAAAACTGTGAGCTCAGTGACTCAGTCACACCCGAGGTCGACTTACCGTGCTCGATTTGTTGATGTCGGTGTCAGACAGGCTCTTCTGGGTGGAGTAGGTGAAGCTCGAGCCTCTCCACCTGTTGTCAACTTTCAGCAGATCTTCACGGACGTCGTTTTGAGAATTGGAAATCTCTGCAAAGGGAAACGTCAGAAAAGAAAAAGCAAATAAGTTTACTGTTTCAAAAGGTCCAAGGCCACATGCTCGGACAAACAGACTGCTCAAAGAGCTGTGCGTGCATGGCCTTGCTATCTCTCACATCATCTTAAGCCTCTTTTGCTGATGTGGGTATAATGAGATCACAGGTTGGGTTTTTTTTAACCCGCCCCGTATTATCTCTGGTGAATTTCCTTTGTGGGTATTACAGTGCGTATATTGAGCTCACGATCAGAGTATGTTTGATAACATCCACGGGAAGTGATGCTACACATTTCGAATCAACAATTTCTCACAACTGCATCCTGAGAGTGCCTGATGTGTCCCTTTTGCTCTTATTAAGTAAAGTGTTACTGATCCTGTTAATGATGGCCATTCAACTCAGGGGAGAACATGTTTAATAACGACTTACTTTTGATGTGACTCGTGAAGGAAATCATTAGATTTTCCACAGATTTGGTGAAAGGCTTTGAGTTTTTCCAGTTCTGTAGATCAAAACAACAATAAATGTAGATTAGATTTAACATTAAAAAAAAAGGGGGGGAAAAAGGGGAAAACAAAATAATACTTTACCCCAGATCTGCTCAGACAGTTATAATCCAAGTGGGGTGGAGGAGTGGGAGGCACAACACATATATGACTGTGAAGAGTTTATGAAAATGTACGTTTAAGATACAAGATTCAAAAACTTTCATTTCATTGTCCAAGGACAACAAATTTACAGCTACATGCGCTTTAAAGTGGACTTTACTGATGCAGAAAAATGCAAAATGAACATTTAAAAGGTAAATCGTACCTCAGCACGTTGTAGGTCTTTAATAGTTTCTCCCCGACTGTCTCATGTTTGTCTGCAATGATATCAGGAAGTTATATCAGTTAAAGTTATGATGCCTTAACACACTACAAACTGAAACTTCACATATTCATTCATATTTTATCAGTCTGTGTAGTTGAACAAGGATGCATTAATATTAAATAATGATTCATTTTTCAAAAAGGAAGCCAGTTGTGCATGCAAGGTGCAGTCTGTGAAGACCCCAGAGGGGTCCTGTATACTCTGAATACCGCTAGAGTATTTATCATTTGCTGTATTACTGCTGTCAGTTTAAGTTTGCAACTATGAACATGTTCAGAACATATATCCACAAGAATATTATAATCTCGCTCGCTCTCTTTTGTTTTAAAGTGAAATTGAAATGCACAATATTCTCAGGCTCATGTTTTGCTTTTGCAGACACAGCTGATCCAGAATTCAAAAGGATGATTAATAAATATTCCCTTGTGACTGTCGCTGTGAAAGACGGTCAGGTTAAGTTGAATCTTGCTCATCACAGCAGCGCTATCAGTTGCAAAGCCAACAAAGCGTGCATATAACAGCTTCAGACTCCTCTATAGCAAAGCTTTCCAGCTGTGGATCTGAGACAGCAGCCACAGTTCATAGCTGCAAATCAGCAAGTTGGAATAAGAAGCTACAGCTCCCACCTTTGTAGGATAATCTAATTAGTAATATTAGGATTTTCTGTGGCTCCTCTGAATCCGTTTTCTTTGATTTAGTTGGTGGTAGTTCCACTCTGAAACAGTGGTTCTTGTCAGCATAATGAAAAAATGGAGCAGAACGGGATCCGGAGCATTAGTATTGTATTGAGTATTGTATACAAACCTGTGATGAGTGGAAATTTCTTTGCCTTTTCCTCTAAAAACCACTCTCCTGACTTGATTTTCACATCCCTGTGAAGAAAAAAAGCACCGTGGTGAGCAGGTAGCAATAATAACACGATAAGCTAAATGATAGTAAAATGTGCCCCCTTAATATTCAGAGCCATCTAACCTTGGATACACAGATAAATTATTACCAAATTTACCCATACTGAAAATGAAAGGGCACAAATACAGTTAGAATGCCTTGTAAGATGCTATCTATATATTTCATATATTTATTACTGAGTTCTTTTAGAGGAACGGAAGGGGATGCAGTAAAGACACCATTGATGTGACAGGATGATGTCTTTAAGTATCTCGTGAACTGAAGATACTCAGTGCCTTAAAAAGGCAAAACAAATCAGTATCATAGTTACTTTGAAAAGGACTCAGAGCACCTCAGCAGTTATCGGTTTGTGATGAATTAACTGGCAGATCAAGTGTTACGGTTTATGAATCAAAACAGTAAAGCTGCAGACGTCATCAGTTTGCACTCATGTTATCGCTTCCTCTATAAATCTGATGAACAGAATAACTGCCTGCATTTTTATTGCGTTGTTTGGATTAGTCAGCTTTGCATGTTTCACTGATATTGCTTCAGTTTCTTTGACATCATTTCCTCTTTTTTTTTGTAGCAATAAGTGACTTTTCTTCAGCTTTTAAGACTTTACGTTATGTGTAACAGGGGTGTAGCTGAATATGAGGGGTGCAGTGGTTTGATCCACTTTCTACCATTCCCTGACTCCTTTATCTTAATAATATAATATTGTTACAGGCCAGCCATGCCTATATATTTTTTGGAGGCAGGACGACCATCCACAACTGAAAAAGTGTTATAATTCATTACATTTTTGGTGTTTTATAATTTTCTGATGGAATGTTAAAGTGTTTCATTGGACAGTTATTAAACAGCAGGCTCTGTTTCTCGTCCTTAAACAGAATAAAATTGAGAGTGTGAGTTACAGTAACCTTCAGGCTGTACACACACATTTGAGTGATCTGAGTCACTGAGTTGCACATTTGGCCCCCCTCTGCAACAGACAGCTGGTTGCTTCTCTACCTGTACGCGTGGCAGACCGTGCACTTCCAGTTGGTTGCTCCCACACGGCATTTGCTGCAGATGCGGTGGCTGCAGCCGTGGCACACTGCGCCCGAGTTCCAGAACTTCCCCAGCGGCCTCTGGCAGCGGGCGCAGGTCCGCTCGCCGTACTGCCGGGTGTAGCTCTTTGCACCCTTCCTTCTGAGCTCCTGCAGCTCGTATTTCATCCTCCTGAGGAGATGAAGATGGAGATGAAGATGGAAAGCTTTAACCACCAGCGTCACGGACATTTCTGCAAACACAATTTCTCTTCTGGCAAAGCTGAAGTAAGAAGTGTGTTTTCAGCAAAATGTTATCTTTTAAATCCTTCAGATTTGCAACATGCACCACTCTGTTAGACAAGTAGAATTATTAGAAAAAATCAATATTATAACCTCCTGGGACCCGTGCTCATTTGGGATGCAGTTAAGTATAAAAACTACATCTTTTGAACTGTATTTTTTTTCTTAAGTATGTTCTTGTATGGGGACAATTAGTTTTTTTTGTTTTTTACAATGTAACACAGTAAAGTCACAATTGTTTAACATATAGAACAGCATATTGAGCAGAATTAAGCATGAGGTGCAGAAAAGCCAAAATGTAAAGTCCCTGTACGAGGCTGCAGGTTAAAGCCTTCATTTTAGTCACAATATGACTTTCTGATATCGCTCTCATGTCTGTATGTTAAATGTGAAATTTCTAACAGCTTAGATTTGTAGGCTGCCTGCCTGTAAAAGCTGATTTTTAAAAAAAATCAGCGCATTATCTTTGAAAATGTAAATTTTTTACAGAAATATCATATTTTTGCTTTCACATAATCACTGTAGGAGCTCCTTCTAGCACCCCCCCCAATAAAAACATTTGAGGGTATGATTATTAACATGTGAAATGACTCACCTGATCCTGTCTTCTTCAATTGCACGCATCTGTTTGTCTCTCCGAAGAACCTCCAGGATGTGCTCTTTCTCCAGAACTTGAAGCAAACTTAAATCCATCTTTTCTTGTTTGTTGTTTTCTCCTTTTTTTTTTTTTAAAAAAAAGGAAGAAAAATGCTGTTTCAGGTCTCCTGTCACCGTCACAGGTCCTCCTCTCTCTGTCTGTCCTCTCTTCTGCTTCACAGTTTCCTTTTTGCTCCTGTCTCCTCCTCCTCCTCTCTTTAGCCCTCCCCCTCACTGGGCCCACCCTCAGATTGCCTCTTTAGTTTTCTGGAACTGAAAAATTAAAGAGGACAGATAGTAAAGGTTATTTTGGGAGCAGCGGAGATTCCCCGTCCACATCAGAGGCGGATATGACCCTCTGTACAAAGGTAGTTCTAGTATTTCTACTTGGATGATTTAAAATAACCTCTTCTGATATTTGGATCTCTAAAAATAGTGCAGTCAGACCGCTGATGATGCAAACACTCAGTGTCCCAGCAGTACAGGGTATCATGAAATATTACCCCCCCCCCCCACACACACACACTGCTCATGTCCTCACACACTTAAACCACTGCTGCTTCCTCAGCTGCAGGAAGAGCAGCGATGCTTCACTGATGGCAAGGCAACAGGAAAACAAACCAAATGCCAGGCCCTGCATTATTGATGTCTGACGTGCACCGGTGCCCTAGTTTCTTTTTTCTTGTTTTGCCGGTCAATAGGTCTGTTTTATTTTAAAATGAATCATTTGGCATTGACTGGAAATAAACGTATCCACTGTTTTGAGATTTAAAGCATAAGATCAACACCAATTGCATGTGTGTCCGAAGCATCTAGAATATTTTAAACACATTATGTTTCTTCGATTTACAGTAAGTCCTTTAAATGACCAGGTGAAGTTGTATGAGATCGTCACACTACTTCTTGGCTAGTCATAAGACTCGAGCATCTGACTTGCTACCGAAAATGTTCACCTTGCATAATTTGTACAGTTATGACTGTGTACAGTACCACAAACAGTCAGCATATAACTTAGAAGGTGTGAATGTAAGCTGACTTGAAACTGGCACATTGACCATAGTGACCACTGTGCTCAGACCTCACCAAAGTTCTATTATGCCTCTCATTTTTCTCCACCACTCATCTTTGCAGCTTAGTCATGCACATTATTATTCCAGGTCCTTGTTTGCACACTTGACCACGCAGCTAGGGGTTCTGTTAGTTTAGAAGTGTGAGTCCAAATGTGAGGAGGAGCTGCTGAGGAGAAACTGTTTCTTTAATCTCTCACTCATTTCATCAGAACATGTCATTTCCAAGCACTTCACATCTCAATCTGAAATGAGAACATTTTCCTCCCCGGGCAGCACACAGGCACAGGGTGCAGAGAGGTAATGGCCTGTTGAATAGCTGGACGTCAGCCTGTGTTAGCAGATAAGAGCCCTTCCTTGTCGCTAAACAGAGCTGCCAGGAAGGTGGAGAAAACAATCAGTGCCAGTAATTATTAGGCCTGACGGCTCAGAGAGGGACACGGCTGTTATCTGTCCTTTGCTGACGTACTCTGCGCCTCTCTTGAGTAGGCAAGGCAATAAGTTGCATATTTAATAACTGCTATCAGATTCTTCATTTGAAGAGGAGCTCAGCTTATATCTTCTTTTTCACATGAATGAAAGCCCACTCATTTCAGACTCGCCTCTACGATGCAGAGGACCAAAATGATTCAGGCTGCGCGTGGTTTCGTGGTGAGTGAATTAACATCCGAGAAGAGAAGGAGGAGGACCATATCAGCCCACCACAGCAGTGACAGTAAAAAGGACACCTGACTTATCTCATTGAGCCCCACACGCAGCATGCTGTGAGAAAGCCCAAAGAAATCACGAGGTCGCTGACACATTTCCCACCCAGATGGGGGCTTCCTGGAAGGCTGACATCATGCAGATCTCGATTCGCCTCTGACTTGCCAGGCCAGTTGCAGTGAGCGGATTCTAAATAAAAACCTCACAGCCGCCTGGTCACGCTTTCATACGACAGACTTGGACATAGAAACTGTGTTAGCAGCACATTCCATACCTGCTGACGTCACCAAACCCTGCTAATGAAATGTTGTGCAATTGTGTGTGCATCCAAACCTTTAAACATTCAGCAGATCATCTTCAGTTTCAGTTGCTGCAACAAGCTGCAAAGCTCAGAATAGCTGGCATCTTTCTGCATTTCCTTTTGCAAGAGACGTGCCCACTGCTTCAGTTAGAGCTGGTTTTGTAAACTTTCATATAAGATTATATAATCATATATAAGAGCATATAAAAAACCTTGAGTTACACAATATGACCTCACATTGAAGTTATAAAACATTTTAAGTCATCATCATCATCACCAGCATTCACTGTTTGCAGACCTTATATAGCCAGCTCAAAAATTCAAGTGAATAGCAGACTTCACAAAGATTTCACCAAAAAAAACCCACTTTGGTTATTGTGAAAGAAACTTTTGCAAAGATTCAATTACCAAACTTGCACACAGCTCCTGCTTTCTTGCTAAACATCATCTGACACCTCAGAAAAGTACTCTGACAATCGTGCCAGTCTTGCATCAACCTCAAATGGAAAGCAAGCTCAGGTTTTCTAACATGAGAACTGGGTCACTGCAGAGTTTAAGAAGTGCAGAGCTGAAAGCTGCAAGATCTTACCTTCTGGCTTATTGCACTGCCGGAGTGGTCAACCTGAGGAAGTGGCAGACTTTAAACACAGGGTAACATGCAGAGCACGGCTTCCTTCCTTTTCACATTTACACGTACTGCTTCAGTTTGAAGGCGCCTTAAAGAGCGACTGCTGCTTTGCTTGCTCTACGTGACAGATTCGTGTCACTTTATGTGCAATTGTGTGAAGCAATTTTTTTCACAAAGAAAGAAAACAAGTCACGATATCAGTGTAGAAGTTTTTTTTTTTATCTGAAATTGTGAATTTGTTTATACCTGACAATGAAAAGCTGCTGCAACAGAAAAAAATAGAAAAGGCACGTTTGCAGTACATGAAGAATAATCAAAGATTGATCAATGCTTTTGTCGATCCACACATTCAAACAGTCATGGACGGATTAATGAATGAGTCTGAGCTCACACAGCTTCTCATTTCCAACTAAATACTGAAATTTAGCTGCTGCTTTTCACCAGCCATACCTGAATTTTCAGCTTCCCAGCAGAAAGGTCGCTGCAAGGCACAAAAAAATGACTGAAGGAACAAAATAACTGCAGGGACATAAAACATCATTCTACTTCAATAAGGTTACAAAATGGCACGAGAGACAAAAAACAACCACGAAAGAGCTGGAAAAAAGACAGAAAAGAAAGCCGACATCTTACACGCGCTCTTTACCTGAACAATCTTAAAAGATTACAGCTTTCACCAGACTTGCGTCATCCCAGTGAAGTTGAAATCATCATCAATTTGGACTTTCCTGGGAGAACAATTTTCTGACGTGTGATTGCACAGGCTTACAGCTGCCTCACATGGTTATTACAGCTTCACATTTCTAGCTGGTATAAGCACCCCGAGTGCACGGTTACTTAACATTTAACTACATAGTACACATAGAACGTACTTTTGGGTACTCTCTTGCAAAGGTGTCGCCACAGCGGATGGATCCCCATGTTTGATATGGAAAAGACTTTATGTAGGATGGCCTTTCCTCCCACTTATTTAGGTGTGGCTATGGCTCAAGAGGTAGAGCAGGTCGTCTATAAATCGGAAGGCTGGTGGTTTGATCCCTGTGTGCTCCAGTCTGCATGCCAACATGTTTTTTTTGTGTGTGTATAAATGTTAGAAAGCACTTAGACATAGAAAGTGCTTGTATACATCTGTGTGTGAATGGCTGAATGAGACTGTAGAGCAAACACCCCCCCCCCACACGTCTGGTTTTATATGTCTTTTCAGTCGGGGGATCTTTGCATGTACGGTGAATGTGTTAACCACTACACCACACACTACACAGTTCACATGACCTGTGTGATATTTTTTTACCAGTTATTTTAGTATACAAGGTGGAGGTCATTTGCTAAATCTAGACTGTGTTTTCAGTATTGCTTGCAGTTGTTTTATGTCTCTGTGTGTTGCTCCTGTGTTGGGAGGAAAAAAGGTTTTTGTGTGTCTGAGCCCTGGCGCCAATGTGTCTCATACAGTAATCCTTCCAAGCATATACCGCACATGCATACGCACAGCACAGATTCAAAAGCTGAATAATTAAAACATTTTACAAAGGCAAAAATTACCAATAGGTGTAAAAAGAAAATCCAAAATCCAAAACAAAAACACACAAAAAAGGATAAAATGTATTCACGTCAGATGTTTTTCCAGCTGCTGCAGACAGCTCCCCTGATGTGTGGCAAGATTCGCTCAACATGAACAGTTCTTCCATCAATGAAAGTTCTCTCCTCCCTTTAGTTTTATTCCCATTTTCCAATCTAAAAACGGGAACCTGGAAATACTTTGGAGTCATTTTAGCAGATGTGATGGCATCTTTAAGCCCCATTCATTAAAAAAAAAAGAAGTTTTTTTTCGTGCACAAAAGAGATCAATCAAAGTGTCTTCTAAAAATCTGCACTGGAATCAGACATACTTCAAATAATGGATGGCGCTTAAGGATTCATTCAGTCTGAACTCAAAGAAATCTACAAGTGAAGCATCTGTTAAACCCACAGTTATCAGGTTAACTGTTTGTCCATGTGGGCAGACACCTGCACACCAATATGGCTTCATCTGGGAGTTAAAGCTTCACTGGATAAGGTCTGTGATTTTAATAAGTGTGCAAAAATGTCTTGAGCTGTAGCGTCTCTTCCACTGATAACCTGTCGTGGTAGAAGCTGAGGCCTCCCAGGAGCTCGACGTCTCGGACCCGAGCGGTGTGGAACTTTAGCCAGTCCTCCACCCATGTCATGTCCGTCCCGTTCTGAAGAAAGAGAGAAAAAAAAGGGGGGGGGGGCATATATTAAAATTGTCAGGTTTCCACAGAGCTAGACTGACATGTCGAGATGTGTAGGAGTAGCCTGGGGTATTACTCACAGCGCAGCTCTCTTTGTGGTCAGGCCTGTGGGGCATGATGAAGGACTTAGCCTGTAATGGACCTTCACAGTTCAGAGGGCTGAAGGTCGGGTTCCTGCAGCTGGTCAGGATCACAAAGAAATGTGTTGGGATGGGGGCCTGGTTCCTGGAGAGAAGAGTGTTGACATGTAAGCACACTGCTACATTTGAAATTGAATAGCTCAATTATAAAGCCTAAGCTGATAGGACTTTAAAATAATATCAGGTATAATTTACATCCCATTTCTATTAATTTACATTTGAATAAATAAAAAAGCAATAATCAAGGTTTTATTTTAAGACACCAAAACATCTTTAGTTGTCATGATCGCTGGTGCAGTCATGCCAGGATGAACTGAAATCTCCAAGGAAAGTTTCCAGCATCGAGCACAGAGGTAGTTCTGAAAATGGTACCTGTACCTAATGAAGTGGCTTGGGAGTGTCTAAATGTCTTCCAGAACCTAAAAAGAAGTCCAGCTTGACTTCTTTAAGGGCTGTCTGAATGTTGTTTGACAAACAGTCAAAGCAAATCACCAAGTGCTGTTTAATTCTCATCGTTTCCAAATCTTGATCTGAGCATTGGAGTACATGACGTCACATTTTCCAACCAGCATGAAGCACTTAAGCAAATTAAAAAAAAAAGCTCTGAAGGAAAACCAAAAGTTTTGTTTGTGTGGGAACTCATGGCCTTTGAGTTTTTACAGAACTGTAAAACATGAAGGCTCCATAAATACTTTAATTCAAACAAAAATGCTGCAATCACTTCATTTATTCATTTAAATTAATGCCTGTGGGGGTGTATTGAACCAACACACGAGGCTAATGTGCAATTAGAATCGGACAGATCTGAAACCCACATTTGCTTATCAGTCACTACATGTCCTCCCCCAAATCATCACGCTCTTATCACAACCCTTTTTTCAGAAGAAAAGTTACATCTGGTTAATTCGACATTAAGCAACACCTCAGAGGCCTCACTGAGCAAGTGCTCCATGCTAGCAGCAAATGTGCAGTTACATGTGCAGCAAGCACGCCCAGCGTACACAAACAGTCATGGACATTATTTTTGGGACAAGTGCTTATCTGGAGAGAGATGCCACGATAATATTTTTTTAGCCGTGTTTTGATACAGAACACTTGAGAGATGCAGGAAAGGCAAAGAGAGATGAGTTAACGCACGGATTCAGCTTTAATACATGTGCACACACTGTACCAGTGCTACAGGATATGGTTTATGTAATACATTGCATTTAACATGAAAACCTTAGTCTGAAAGGAACTTGAATGTAGTTTTCAAACCCTGGAAATCTATGTCTTAATCAGCACAGGCATTGCATCACATTAGAAATCCCCATCAGATCTCATCTGAGTGAATGAGCTTAGCTGCCTGGGGACCTCCCACATTAACCATTTTTACACATGAACTCTGTGCAGCATTTCTGTCTTAGATTTGATCAGTGTTAGTTTGTCTTATGATGGATTTGTTGGTACTTTTTGTGTTGTTCCATATTCTCACACAGAGAAACTCAGTTTGGTTTAGGCGGCGGAGCTGCCTCAGTAGAGCAGGCAGGACACAGGATGACCATTTGTTAGTAGGAGGCTGGATGATGGTTTAATGTCTAATTAGTGGTGCTGGGTGTAACTGATTCCAAAGTAAAGCATTACTGTAATCAAATTACGTTTCTCTGCTTTATTTGCTTGCTTGTTCTTCAACTGTCTGCATGACTTAGGGTTACAGAAAATAAAGCAAGCAATCACTTTCCTGCACAGCGGACCACTTTTGGGACATTATTCATCAAAACAAGTTGTTGTGTGGCCGATAAAAGGTTCCAGCAACTAAAAGTAGTTGTTATGCTGCTTCTGCCTTACCCTGAAATTTTTTTGAGTTCATCAACATGCCCATCATAGTCGTCATCGAATATTGGCCCACTCATGACGTTAACTCCGTTCAGCTGCTGTGAATACTTTGGAAGGAGGACATCATGGAAATGGGTCCACACAGCTGAGAAAACACATGAAAAGTTTTTAGTGCTCTTCCTTCATGCTCCCCCCCTTTTCTCATGCACAAAAAGTGCTCAGCCACCAGGGGGCTGCATCTCCCAGCTAATAAACATTTACAGGTCCAGCACACAATACTGTTGTCCAACCAAGGATTTGAAACTAACAAGAGTTTCCAGTTACAGTACATTAAGTCACCAGAATGGAAATCTTGCTGGTGTTTGCTGTCAGGATAAAACTCATTTTTGCAATATTTTAATCACCCAGCACAATCTACAGGTTTCAACAGCTCTGTGTTGGCCACCGAACCACAAAGTGAAAATCACCAGGCCAAACACAGCTGTACTTATTTCTTTCACACATGATTTTGTAAAGCTGTGAAGTACAACGAGAGCAAGTTCAGACTTCATAATCAAGGCACTCAGTGGAATTAGGCCATATATGATCAATCAACTCCTTTGTGGAGCACACTGTGGTGCTTTAACTAAAGGGCAGAGAAGTCCCATATAATCACAGCAGTTAGGTCTTTGGACTTAGGATGGGAGAAAGTAGCTTGTTCAAGGCTTTCGAGCAACTCAGCTTTCAAAAGATAATTTTGAAAAATGAAAATAGGCGAACCACAATACCTGCCATCTTAAAATTTGAGTGCTTACCTATTTAACAAAACTGAGCCTCCCATCATGTCTCACAGATTTAGAGCTGTGACAGATCTTTTAGAGACATGTTTAACTTGTGAATCACTACAGTTTCTTCTTACAGTTCTGGGTGCAGCTGGAAAGCCAGAAACAAACATTTGCAAAACTGACTCACCTTTAAATGCAGGGAACATCGGTGCCATGTTGCTCGTGATTAGAGAGTCTGGCGCTGAACTATTGGCACTCAGATCTATAGAGAAAATGAGAGGTTAGGACAAACTGAATATTCTGGCTATGGGATTTAGCTTTGGATTAAAACTTAGATTACATGCTATGGAAGACTGATGCGTCTGCTGTGAAACTAAAGCATACAGATTTACTGGCTGAGAGAAACTTCTACAGATTGGTGGAGCTAAATGTAGGCAGAGATGAAATGGTGTAGGGCCGCAACTAACATTAATCTCCTGGGTTCATTTTTAATCTAAAAAATTATTTCTGATACTGAGAATTTCTGAGAGTGTTGACTCAGAAACCAAGAAATATAAATCAGTATTTGGTTAATTGCAGAATTTTTTTTGTTTAAAACTTGGAGTAATGTATTTAAAATCAAATTTTTGCATATATTTAGTTTGTAACATATTACTTTAGTTGCTGCCCACATTAAACAGCTTGTATATGTTTAAATACTGAGCAATGAAATACAACATATCCTGTAATGTTTCCACATTCCAACTTAAAATCGCTTCAACACAACGAAGTTGGAGAAATGTCTTTGGAAAGTTTGCGTAGGGGCTGGAGAAGCGAGCGCACCCTGTACAGATCAACAGTCTATCACAGCGTTAACACAGAGAGACAGACAACCACACCTACAGTCAATTTAGAATCACCAATTAGCTTAATGAGCATGTCTTGAGATGGGTGGAAACCTGGAGCACCGGGAGCGTGGACCACACTGTTCAGGTGGTTTGAACAAGGAACTTTCTTGCTGTGAAACCCAAAACGTAAAACGTTGCTACATTAATTTACTCAAGACCAACTAGTTATTTTAATCTGTTATTCACTGCAGCTCTAAAGTCAGTTTCAACTCCACAAATCACCACCTGTGTTTGATTTCTACTGAAGCCAGAGAAAGATCAAAAGCTTCATTTTAGAAAGACAGACTCTCTGTTCCCCCCTGTTACAGCTGTTGTTAAACATTTACCGCAGCCTTTCTGTATTCTCATTTCTGGACATCCAAAAGACAGATATACATAAATAAATACACTCAAGCCACAGAGTATAAATTGAGGGGCGCTGGATGCTTTTCTCTCTCACACAGCTGTGAAGCGTGGGTTTACCCTGTACGTGACAATGTGCTCTGAAACACATCAACTTGAATTCAACACCAGGCTGGGGAGGACGAACTGTCACCCTCTATACCACACACATACAGTACAGGGTCACACTCACTGGGGGGATGCAGCAGGCCATAGGATAGAGCAGAGTTTTCTGTGTAGCGCGCACACAGCTGGCTGTCGGCTGCTGGGATGCGTATGTCAGCACGAACACACGCATCCAACTCTGGGTTCAGGGGTTGCACTTTGGTCTGAGAGGGAGAGAAAGAGAGGATCAGTCAGTGTTGACAGTATCAGTGGGAGGTCAGGCACAAACTCTGAGTGTTGTGTCAGATAACTTGGCTTGGTTTTGCTCCCCATGTGTATACAGGTCAACAAGGGCATTGCATTGATTCTGTGTGGAGAGCTTCCGAAAAAAAACAATAATCACTTCACATCCCAGAAAAAAAATAAAATAAAAATAAATCACATTTTTTCCCTCTTGAATTTGTGGTAGCCCCATGGGCTATATCATTTTGAAACCAATTATGCAGAACATTTATATAATTTCAAAGAAAAGAGTGTCAGATAGAAACAATGAAAGAAAAAAAATCCTGGGTGTTTATGTTTCTAAAAAAAGAAGACATTTTCCAGAAAAACTGCAGCTTTGAGACATATTCTTCCTAAATAATATGTTATACAGTTTATGCCATACGTCTACATAAGGATGGCCTTTTCTTTAAAACAGCACACACACACACACACACACACACACGCACACACACACAAATAAAATCTTGGCAGTCCCCCAAAGCGGTTTTGGCCCACTCCCAAATACAAATCAGCAGGATTGTAATGAAAATATTTTCTGTTTGTTTAAGGGGCTTTTAAGAAGTGTTTTCAGATAGGCTCTAAAAATTCTTTGGTTAAACGCCAGCGTTTGGACTGCAAGTCAAATGAAAGAGACAGAAGACTAAAACTCTGATAATGATGTCGGTAAATCATTTAGGGAAAAAAAGCAACTCAAGTCTGCAATTCTTCACTGGTATATATTAGAGTAGCGCTGTAGTTTTAGTCTTTAAGGAGATTAAAGGGACATATGGTGTCAGTGCCTGTAGTATCAGTTTATGTGTGTTACAAAGGCAGATGAAAGGAATTTTAAATCAGATATTGCACTGAGCTGCAGAGGCTAGGGTCACAGATGTGAAATCATCAATGTGTCTATCTGTAACAAAGGAACAGCAAATTAATATTTAATTGCGAGTAAAACTGCTTTTCCCCCCTTTCATAAAATTACTAAATAATAAAGCTCTTTTCTTTAAATATCTTGGAAAATATTTCAGAAATATTTAAAACCTGCATATCTGAAACTGAATATCAATCAGACATTGTGAATGCACAACAAAAGCTTACAACAGTGGTCATAGCGGCATGCTTTTGATTGGTTCATTGATTTTCTAGTAGGCAGCTCACTTGAAGCTAGCTTTTCATCAAAATGTTTGGCTTTGACAGGCTGCAAACTGAAATTTTGTGTAGGTTTACAAGTGGGATGAAGATAATACTGCTCAGTCACAAACAATCTGCAGCACAAGGGGGAAAAAAAGATTATACAGGAAGACTTTCTGCTTTTGCTCTGAGTGTTTAGTTAGAGCTTCAATGGATTCGTCCTCTCTTGCGCCATCATGCAGACAGTACAGTAACAGTGTAAAGTCTCCTGGGAATGCATCACACTCCCTGAGGTCATAATTTACACTGCAGCACAACCACATAGTGAGAAAGACAAGAAAAGCCTGAGCCAACATGAGCAGAGAAGATGAGTAACAGCTGCTCAGAAAAGAGAGTCCGATACTAAACAACCCCATGCAGCCTGCTGCCAAACCGTAACCACAGAAGAAATATAGCAGGACGACTCAACTCTACAGGCTATGTTTAGAGATAAAAGCTCCAGCCAGTGGACTCACCAGAGGCTGAATGGTATAGGACACCCAGAGGGGCATGAGCCGGTCTTTGCTGTATCCGCTGAGGTAGTCAGAGTGGTACAGCAGACAAAAGGTGGCGTCTGGTTGGATGACTCGAGGGGTACCAAAAGGTTCGTGGAGGCGACGCAAACCGGCTTTCAAACCTGCATGGAAAATGTATAAAGTATATTAGAAATATTTCTCAAACCACTGTATGTGCAAATGTAAGTGAAATGATTCTTACTTGAAGTGACTGCCAAGAGATGGTTGTTCATTTGTTCCACCTGAAGAGAAAATCCCACATCTTGTTAACATGATTATGCCAACATAACCTGCTTGTCGGCAGATTATGTTTGAGATAAGAGAACAATGCGCACACAACCACCATCTACAGACCAATCAATTCTCTGGAAAATAGTGTCCATTGCTGGAAAAGCATAGAATTGGGAAGGTCTGGATAAGATTTGTATTTCTCTGATGAGCATCGATCAAGAAAGATTTTTTTAGAAGCAACTTCATCCTGCCCCTTTCCAGCTTGCTGAAGGCAGGTTTATAACAAACTGGTATACTGTCATACAATCCTAACACAGGGTTTTGTTTAGCACCATAGGGGCTGCAGATGAACATCGCATGTTAATTTCATGGAATATGCAACTGTAATTATAGTTAGATCCTTGTGCTCTGCTGTGCTATCTCCTGAGACATTTTCGGTTTTCTTCATGCACTTAATATGAACTCAAACACATGAAAGAAACATTAAGCGAAGCACCACATATAACGATCTGAAAGTCTACAGCAATGCCACTACAGAGAGCAATTAGTCCAAAAATAAACATGAAGGCGTGTTACATGATCTTGTGTGGTAGGAGTCTTGAGCTGTTCTGTTTATTTACAAAAATCTTTAAAGTTATGACTCCATAAGAAGGGCCACATGTCCCAGTTATCCACCACCATAAACCATGCATTCCTGCATTCATGCATCCTGCGAGGATGCTGAAAAAATAAAGAGGCTCAAAATGTGCAGATCTAACCATGCGCATGCATTGGACGCCTCGGTATTGGATAAGCTCCTCTGTCATCTGTCATTGAAAGTGGAGCTAAAAATTGTTTTTTTTTTTTTTAATTTGGGTCCCCTTAATATATTTTCTTTGTCTTTGTGTCTGGATTTAAATTCGCATTTGAAAGACAACCT